>CM035427.1:122910805-122928305 GCA_020310875.1 Ceratopteris richardii
GTTGTCGATCTCTTGCCGGTCAAGTTTGGAGACACTTGAAGTTGTATTCGATCAGCCTTTGGTCCAATTGTGATAAATCCTGTGTGCCAATCGTGCACACATTCGGCTTGCACCAGCCATGGCCGTCCAAGTAAGATCGAGAAGGTAGCCTCTGAAGTCCTTGGTCTTACTATCAGATAATCAACTTTAAACTCTAGATCGCCCACAACTGTGCTTACATTCTTCAAAAGACCCGCAGGCTTCACTTGTGTTTGATCTGCCATTCTCAAGGACATCGGCGTTTCTTCCATGTGGTTGAGGCCCAAAGCTTTCATCATGAACTCAGTCATAAGGTTGATTGCGGCTCCACTATCTAACTGAGCACCGGGGACTACATACCCTTTAATCTCGACTGTCACAGCTGGAGCATTCAAATCAATTTGCGTCGTAATACTTTGAATGATCCCTTGGACCTCTTTATCTTGTCTCTTTTTATCTCAAGCTTTCCTCGGCTTCTTAATATATTCGTTGTAGAATTGTTTCCTATAAGCAGGTGAACATTTCAACAATGTGCCAATGTCCAACGTGACTTCCGTGTCCACGAGCAACTTTACGATGTCCACTTCCTCCAAACTTTGTCTTTCCTTCCTACACTTTGGAACCCTTAATCTTTCAGGGAATGGTGCTATGCCTGGCACAAACTCCTTGGTCACTGGTGGAAGAATCTCTATCTCTTCCCCATCCTCAAACTCTTGCTGCTCAGCAAATCCTCCAACTTGGTTTTCTACCTCTTCCTGTTTGGGTATCTTCTCTTGGCTTGCTTTTCCGCTTTCACCTTTTGGATTTTTCTTCAAATATTCTTGAGTTCTTGTGACTACTGCCACAGTGGGCTCTTTATGTGGTTTCTTGGCCTGATAAGCATCCACGAAGTGCATCGACGAGCTAGAGCCTTCTTGAGGGTTCGGTGTCTTGAACACTACTCCAATCGTAGGAACGTGCTCTTGAGCTCTCGATGTGGAATGCATCTAAATATCAACATAATTCGAGGACCCTACTGGTCCTTTTTCCTTGCCAGTGGAAGCTCTTCGTTTTGGACAATCTTCATCAAAGTGTCCCTCTCCACTACAGTACCTACATAGTGGGGTATAATCAATTGGTTTCTTTTCGTTTGGACATCTAGATTGAGTATGGCCAAAGCCATGGCACGTCCAACACTGGATTGGACCGTGTCTTCTTTGATCACGTGCGGCTCCTCTCGGATAGTCTCCTCCCTGGCCCTGAGCACCATATCCATAAGTCGGTCTGTTTTCCCAACGAGATGTAGGTGGGACACTTTGAGCGGGCAATCCCGTGTAGGATCTTTCTCTTGTATCTCCTGGTTTCATGGTTCTCTCTTCATAGGTTCTCTTGTTGTAACATCGGTCTTTCGTGTGATTTGTTCTTCCACAAAAAGTGCAACGCATTCTAGGTGGTGATCTATCTGTGAATACTCTTGAGACTGTAGGGCATTCTGAAGCCAAATGGCGGTAACCATGGCACTTTCCACACCATGTATTCGATCTAAACACTTGATTCGGGTTTGTAGTTACCTCTTGTTTTACTGTGTATGTTTCCTGGGTCATTATGGCAGCTTTTATAGCTTGTGTGACCAACTCCAATATTCGTTCTTCAGTTAGCGCAGGCTTTACCTCTCCTGGCGTGCTAGTGGTAGCTACAAAAGCTGGGGTCGTCAATGCGGGACTTCCTTGGCCAGGATCTTTCATCGATATGTTTCCTGGGCCTCCCATTGGCTCGTATAAGAGCTCCATCTTCCTCTGTTGGCATAATTGTACTTCCTCCCAAAGCCTTGCTTGTTCCTTAGCATCTATTAAGGTTGCCGGTCTTGTCAGACTAATATGCTGCTGCGCCGTAGGATCTCTCAATCCCGAAATGAATCTTCTTTTCAATGTCTCATCGTTTGGAGCATTCATGCCCATCTTTCTTACCAACATTTCCATTCTCTGAATGTAGTTATCGATGCTCTCATTGACTCCCTATCGCAAGTAATCCATCTGTTGGGCCAATCTATCTTGGAAGCTTTGTCATCGAAACTTTGCCAAGAAGGCTTCCCTAAGCATCTGATACGTTCCACGCTCTTGTGGTGTCAAATTCCCATACCAATTGGCTGCCTCATCACGGAGAATAGTCGGAAAAATCCTCAACCTTTGACCCTGGTCAACTACCTCATTGGCCTCACAAGTAACCTTAAACAGTTGGATAAAACTATCTGGATCTTCGTCCCAAGCACCTGAGAACTTGGTGAAGTCCCCCAAGTGAACCGAAATCCGCTGAGCCATTTCGAACAGAGGTGTGATGTCAATATCACTTCGATCCCAGAAATTTAGCACACGTGGCCTCAGGATCCCTCCTTCAAACTTTCGCACTTGATTCGCGACTCTCCTACGGGAGTAAACATTTTTAGCAGATTTCTTTGAGCTAGTCAAGGTTGACTCAACTTGCGATTCCCACCTCTTCCTTTCTCTTTCAAGGGCTCTTCTCTGAGCGCGTTCCTCTCTTTGAGTTTGTGTTGCTCCTGAGGATGAGCTCCCCTCACTCATGTACTAGATCTGGAGTCCGCAAGCTCGGCCAACATGTGGCGCTAGGCGAACCTATGGCACTCTCTTATAGAGACATGCCAAGCTATTCCCGGCAAACGCACCAAAATGTTTGGTCCTTACACCCAAGGGAATCACTAGTTTTTATACTTATGATTTATGAAAATCACGCGAAATTGGACCACTCGTCCTGCTCTCAAGCAACCAAATGATAGCCAAATGTAGCTAGGACAAGAGAAAGGAGTGGGAACCCGGGCTGTTGATTTGCTTTTCAAGATTGCTCTCTTTACTCTCTTGTTCTCTTTCTTTCTTCCTTACTCCCCTTCACACGCTAATTCTTGTGCACTCACTCTCTCATTTCCTCCTTCCCTCTTTCCCCACACCCACACTCGTTCGTGCACTTTACTCCTTCCTCTCACACATATACTCTCCTTTTGACCTTCCCACTCTTTTTCTCTTTCTCACTCGCTCTCCATCCCCCTTTTCTTCTCATTTCTATCTCACAACAAATTTTTCCTACACTAATGAATACATTAAGAATAGTGCAAGAAGCATCACACATATGAGTACTGAAGAGCTTCCATTCTCTAAGCCATTTAGACCTTTTTTGATCGCATGATGCAAATTTGTATAAAGGAAAAACATTAACACCCTGCTGGAACAGTTGGCGCTTCACCTAAACCACTTCCTTTTCGTTGTATATCTATTTTCATGATTCCGAGAGTTGTGCCTTATGTGAAATAAGAGATAAAGGAAAAGAAAAAAAAAATCCCTTTCGTGATCCTAACAGCCATGTTCGTTACATAGTTGTTGGAGACCTTTTAATCTCCAAAGGTTTGATCTACACTGACTTAAGAACACTTCTATGTCAGTTATAAACCAAACTTTACACAAACAATGTTCCTTTTTACCAAAACTTCAAGCAACACTTCTCTGAGTGAAGAAGTGTCAACTTCAGAAAGTCTGCTTCAGATATCAACTTCTTTACCTGCACAAATCTTCAAATTTCTTCAAGTAAATGATGCACAAGTATTAGCAATACCTTTGCGCAATCATACTAGCCATTAGTTCTCAAAACTAATCACCAAAAGTTTAATTTGATCATTAAGATCAAATACATGTCAGAAAATGACTCTCAGAAGTTGCGCCTTCGACATAGCCAACTTCTTAACTTGATTTCTCCCAATCTGGAACCCGTTTTGCTAAATGCTTTTAGCCATAGCTTCCTTATCTTCTAACTTAAATTTTAAGTGCTCACTCATCAAAAACTTTACAGTATACACTCAGATCTGATCAAAATACTGAGACGGAAAAGTGCGCTACTTTCAAGCTTCAGTTCTCACATTCTACATATGAATGTTCCTAATAATCATTCTCACAGTAGGAGAGGAATTAGATTCTGAAACTCTAGACATAGCTTCATTAGCTTCTCAATTAGATGTGTACAAAAGGATTTCTGATCCACATGATCAGACAGAGAGCACTCAGAGAAAAACCCGTCGCTATTTTCTGGGAAAAAACTCTCTACACATCTTCCTCAAAATTGTCATCTACAAAATGACTCTATTACTTTCTCTCATACATTTCTTGTCATAATTATCTTATATATACACGACTTTGGACTCATCTCGCGTCTATGACTCTACTCCTTATCATCCTAAAGATTTAACTATGGTAGCTTACAAGATTCTTCACTTATATGTACATATGTGTACAAGACAACATCCTGAATTGTTCTTCATTTTGCAAATGTCTTCCTTTGCTTCATTCTGACCATAAGCATTCTCCAAGATCTGTATAATCACCAATTTGTGATTGGTTTGCTCCAACAATAGTAGATGGCCAAAATCTAGGAAGAGCGTTATAAGAAGCTGGCAAAACCTCAAACGCTTTTGAACTAGAGCACCAATCCTTGCACAGACCTTCCTTTTCCAATAAGGATATGCAGAAATCAGTTTTGTATTCTATCGTATGCTAGTAAGTGTTTAATTACATATATTTTCCCACGAGCACATTCTATGTCACTACGCGGTGACTTTCATGTTTTCCAATTGTTCGTGCAGCCTTATAGGAGACTCCTAAAATATCTGCTTATTTATATGGTTATTATTGCGGGTATGTCGAGGAGAAAGACTTCACTCCTCAGCTGATGCTTGTGTTTGAGAACAAACAGGAACCCTCAGATCAGTACTGAGAAAAGTAGACAATTAGCAGAAGAGGAAAAGAACATTGGGGTTAGCGAATCGTCATAGAGAAGTTAAAGTTTGAAACAAACAAAAACTCTTCTCCATCGAATCCTTCAGAGAACTTTTCCCTCTTTAGAATTATGGTGAGAATTTGCTTCTAACATGGTTATCTCCCATAACAAAGAAACTTTTCTAGCACATGCAATGTTTGCAGGCCCCATCACTTAACAATTTCGTGAATGCACTGTTACTAACATGTTTAGAATTCAGAGTTGAGATGAACCCAACAAGATCATTATCAACAGAGAGCGAGCCTAAGAGTTGACAAGAAGTTAATATTCAATTTATTTTTCATATAAACTTCTGTAAAAAACCTCGAGTGAAAACAAACTTGAAATGTTCGAAAGAGCACAATACTAAACTGCAAGTTATTTTGTAAAGCTTGCAGACCAATAATACAAGGCAAAACTTACTTTGATTAACACCATCTCAACAGTCTGAAATCAACGTTTTGCCAGTATCCTCACTAATCGAAGCATAAAACCTTTCACTTCTTCAACGTGAAATGTAAGTATAAACCCTTTCTTTTCCTTCAGCGTGAGGTTCCAATGCCATCACTGGAAATGTCTGAGAAATGTACCAGATATGGAAGCACACATAACCAAAGTAATTGCGCATGGTCCGTTCCAGTGCTCAACATCTTTATACACCTCTGCAACTCTGTTCCGTTACTTTTGTCTGTATCACCTTCTGTAGTACTTCGAAGCTTGGCCATACCATGACCTGTTGGAACTTGGCTGCACTAATTTATGAAAGTGATGTTGGAGTTATCATTTGATTACACACTCAAAAGGTGTCCATCTGAAGATTATGCACTGCCGATTATGCCTTAATTATCGGATTATGCTGATTATGCCACACAAACTTTGCTGATCAAATGGCTTTGAGTTCAGCGTGCCCGTCACATGTTCGAAACATAGGACTTTAAATGTCTTGCGCGGCCCTTCTTCACAGGCAACCTGCCCGAGTTCATAGCCATCAACAAGAAAGCTCGTTCTGAACCCATGCCAGATAGAGTTCATGCTGTCGCCCCTCACATGTTACCCCCATCCGAGACTTGTCTACTGCCCCTCGCGGAGAAAAAAACATGTGTTTCCCCCGTTCCTGCACACGAACACCCAGCTCTTCACAGTCTCCAATCTAGAGCGCAGTCACCCCCAAAACTCATGATGCAAAGCCCCTCTTTTCCTTCGAGCATAACTGCATCCCCAATCTGCTCCCTTCAACTGCTATAGAGAACCCCCAAAGATCTGCTGCTGCCCCGACCAAGACTCCCTAGAAAACAGCCGACCTAGCCAAACTTCGAAGAAGAAAAAGAAGACCCACTCCAGACCTTTTTTCCTTGATATCTTCAGTGCTCTGTCCTTCTCCAATCCCTCTCCCCGCGTCCCTCGTGTGTTCATAATGGCCATCTCCCTACCATTTTCTGACACTTTTTTGCGAGTCACCACTAAACTCCCATCTTCTATTTCCACTGAGTCAGTAAAACAAAAACCGAGAGAGAATTGTTAGGTCTGCTACTATGAATGTAAGGCCACCAAAATCACTTCTTTTTCTGTGCTCGGACTGACAAAGCACTTATGTGGTGCATGTGTGCTCAGCTATCCACAAAAAAAAACTATGAAAATCAGAGGATAAGATCCAGTGGTCCCCACTTTTCCTTTATCGCAGGTGGCCATCCAACCACTAATCCATCTATTATTAATTCACGCAAAACAAATTGCAACTGAATTTGTCTCTTGTAGCCAAGATGGCATCCCACATAAGTTTACATATGGTTACTTGATGAGGACAAGAATCTAAGAGATGAGCAACTGGTTGGCCATTTTTATTGATTCGGCATTTGTCATCGCATTCATATCATATTTTTTCATACATGCATTTTTATGAATGACAAGAAACCACATTTAGCAGCCAGCTGTAAAGGCCGAAATTAACCACCATCTATTGTGCATACATGTCAACCAAGATGTTACCAAAAGATGATTCCTTTTGCAAGAGCCCCAATCTCTCTATCTCACAGTGTGTATCCAGGCCCTTGTCAAGTGCCCCATGCTGTTGAAGGCTTTCAAGGCACAAATAAAGGTGACCAGATTTGAAACCACATTCGCATCTTTCATACAGATCAATCGCATAGTACAGCTTCCCAGAATTCAAGTAACCTTTAATGAAGGCATCCCATGCCACCACATCTCTTTTCTTTCCACAACACCCGCCTCCAAACCACCTTGATTGAAGTTAACTACTATTGACCGACATCATTTTGTTGCAAAATACCTGCACTTGTACGTACACTATGCAAAATGGAAGTTTATTAGCGCACAAAAACCAATAGATTATTCGGCTAACACCTCGCTAAAGGTCTCATCCATAAGTACATATATAGTATCCGTGCCTTTGAGAATGTCGATTCAGAGTGAGCTTATCTGTCGCAAGCCACCATATACCAATTACACAAGCAAATAACGTTCCCTTCCAGGCGATCATCGCCCTCTCCTCTCTCTCTCTCCCCCTCAGGAGTGGGGAACAATTTCATATGTAAATTTTATTTATATTCACACGTTGGCCTACATTGACATTGGATGCGATTCGTGGCCCTGACCACCCGGCCAGGTTGATTCCACCCATCTACCAATGCAACGCAGCGCACAACACACAAACATATAACGATAGACAAGTAACATATATAAGCTAGCCCATAACGAAGCTGGATGCAGCTCGTGGTCGTGATCGCCTGGCCACGATGCCTCCACCTACCTACCAACCCGTTATGGCACGTAGACACCAACATATACATCCCAAGCCTATGGCGAAACTAGCTGCGGCTCGTGGTCCTAACCACCCGGCTAGGATAACTCCACCCACCTACTAGCCCACCATAGCGCGTTGGGTACAATCACAACAACACAAAGTTTTTTTTTTTAATTAATACCCCAATCCTGAGAATTAGGGAGAGGAAGAAAGGGATGTTCTCCACTTTTCCCACACATGCATGCAAACATACAAACTCTAGCCTTTGACAGATCAACCACCTCTTCACTCCATTCTCTCAATTAGAGACACTACATATGTATTCATCGATTTGACTTTTCACTAGGCAAGTACAACCGGCTATGCCTTGGTCCCTCATATACCTATCCTTAGATGATCTAGAATGTGGGTCTCCTGGATGTCTCATATAGCCTCACCTCATACTCGCATACCGACGACTTCCCTACGACGAGTCAGGCTCAACTTCAGGAGCTCCATCATCGCTTCTTATCATTAACAGATCTGCCCAAGCCCAATAGATATCGTTTACCTCGTTAGGCGATTCCATCGTGCTGTCGTAGTAGAAGTACCGATCCTTGGCATATCCAGCCCAACTAAGTAGATACGCTTCGAACTTGGGAAATGGAAAGTCAATGTCCATACCTTGATTCCAAAAGCTTACAAGCCAGTGTGCCTCCTCCACGTCATAGTTTGTCCGCAAGCTCTCAACCGATATCTCCATGCTTTCTAATGCTTGATCTGAAAAATATATGACAAGGTTGAACAGAGCACTCTGATATACTTGATCAGCCATTGGTCGCCTAGTCCTCAGTGATCCTGCATAGTAACACACTTGGTTTAGCAGTTTCTGCAATTCCTGCAAACAGAAGGTAAATTGAATGAAAAAGTAGAGAAAGGCCTTCTCGCTTCGTTCTCGTATCCAACCACGCATCTCTCGTAAGAACATCCAAATCACCCAAAAAAGTGTCATCATCCAACAGCTCACTCGAAGTCCTTTCCTTGCACATTCACTTATCGATCCTTGTACGTTCTGCTCACTATCCTGACATATAATCCAATCAAACCCCCTTCAAATAACTCTGGCATGCTCGGCATGAGCCAATCCTAACTCCTTTAGGCCGTTCCATTCTTACACGTCTTCTTCGCATGAAGCACTTTACTCACTGTACTCTTTTCTGGTGCATTTCCTAATGCAAGTTCTTTCTCCAATCCTTCATGTCTGAAAATGTTCTCTTTACCACCATCTTGGTTCTCCTTATCTCTTCTCTCCAAGAGGTTCTCCTTATCTCTTCTCTCCAAGAGGTTCTCCTTTCGATCAACTAATTCCTTACTAGAATTATCATGACCCACACACCACTTTTCTCTCCCAGATCTACTTTTGCCCTCGTGCTCTCCCTTGCATGTACCCTTGCTCATGGCGTCATGTACTCTCCTGGTGCTAGAGGATAGCTTACTGTCTTGGTTCCTTGTCAACTTCTGATGATATCCTCGATCACGAGTTCCAAAAGATCATTTTCTATTTTTCGAAGAGTTTTCCCTCCTTGCATGAGGATCCACTACCTGGCTCATTTTCTTCTCCTTCTCCATCGGGTTGATGTGCATTGTATAGCACTCAGCCTCGCGTGTACTTGCCAACCATCCTAGCAGTTCCTGATCGGAATCGTCTTTATAGAGCAATGGATTTTGATATTCTCCCATCTTCGTGTCTTGCTTCTTGGAGAGCTGCAAGTTGAACCCGTCTTGAAGCAGATTCTTGTAGGTGTCTGTGTTCAAAGAAACCCTAGCTCGTGCCATCTCTTGCCTTGCTTTCTCCTTTTCTTTCTTTTCCATCTCATCGATTATTATTGTCTTCTTCTTGTCGATCCAGTTTGGGGATACTTGGATTTGAATCTGATCAGACTTTGGCCCTATTGAAATGAAACCTGTGCGCCAATCATGCACACAATTGGCTTGCATAAGCCATGGCCGTCCAAGTAAGATCGAGAAAGTGGCCTCTGAGGTCCTTGGTCTTACTATCAGATAATCAACTTTAAATTCTAGACCACCCACAACTGTGCTTACATTCTTCAAAAGACCCGCAGGCTTCACTTGTGTCTGATCTGCCATCCTCAAGGACATTGGAGTTTCTTCCATGTGGTTGAGGCCCAAAGCTTTCATCATGTACTCAGTCATTAAGTTGACTGCGGCTCCACTATCTAACTGAGCACCGGGGAGTGCATACCCTTTAATCTCGACTGTCACAGCTGGAGCATTCGAATCAATTTGCGTAGTAATACTTTGAATCATACCCTGGACATCTTTATCTTGTCTGTCTTTATCTCGAGCTTTCCTCGGCTTCTTAATATATTCGCTGTAGAATTGTTTCCTATATGCAGGTGAACATTTCAGCAATGTGCCAATGTCCAATGTGACTTCCGTGTCAGCCAACAGTTTTACAATGTCAACTTCTTCCGAACTTTGTCTTTCCTTCTTACACTTTGGAGCCCTTAATCTTTCAGGGAATGGTGCTATGCCTGGCATAGACTCCTTGGTCACTGGTGGAAGGACCTCAACTTCTTCCCCATCCTCAAACTCTTGCTGTTTAGAAAATCCTCCAACTTGGTCTTCTACCTCTCCATGTTCGGGTATCTTCTCGTGGCTCGCTTTTTCGCTTTCGCCTTCTGGATGTTTCTTCAAATACTTTTGAGTCCTTGTGACTACCGCCAGAGTTGGCTCTTTGTGCACCTTCTTGGTCTGGTAAGCATCCACAAAGTGCATTGATGAGCTAGATCCTTCTTGAGGGTTCGGTGTCCTAAACACCACTCCGATCGTAGGAACTGGCTCTTGAGCTCTTGGTGTGGAATGCATCTGAGTCTCAACATAATTTGAGGATCCTACTGGCCCTTTATCCTTGCCAATGGAAGCTCTTCGTTTTGGACAATCTTCATCAAAGTGGCCCTCTCCACTACAATACCTACATAGTGGGGTATAATCAACTGGTTTCTTTTTGTTTGGACATCTAGATTGAGTATGACCAAAGCCATGGCATCTCCAACACTGGATTGGACCATCTCTTCTTTGATCACATGCAAATCCTCTCAGATAGTCTCCTCCCTGACTCTGAGCACCATATCCATAATTTTGTTTGTTTTCCCAACGAGATGTAGGTGGGACACTTTGAGCAGGCAATCCCGTGTAGGACCTTTCTCTTGTATCTCCCAGTTTTATGGTCCGCTCTTCATAGGCCCTCTTGTTGTAACATCGGTCTTCCGTGTGATTATTCCTTCCACAAAAAGTACAACGCATTCTAGGTGGCGATCTATCTGTGAATACTCTCGAGACTGTAGGGCATTCTGAAGCCAGATGGCTGTAACCATGGCACTTTCCACACCATGTATTTGATCGAAACACTTGATTGGGGTTTGTAGTTACCTCTTGTTTCACTGTGTATGCTTCCTGGGTCATTGTGGCAGCTTTTATAGCTTGTGTGACCAACTCCAATATTTGTTCTTCAGTCAATGCAGGCTTCACCTCGCCTGGCGTGCTAGTGGCAGCTACAAAAGCTGGGGTCGTCAATGCGGGACTTCCTTGGCCAGGATCTTTCATCGGTATATTTCCTTGGCCTCTCATTGGCTTGTATAAGAGCTCAATCTTCCTTTGTTGACATAATTGTACTTCCTCCCAAAACCTTGCTTGTTCCTTAGCATCTATTAAAGTTGCAGGTCTTGTCAGTGATATGCTGTTGCGCCGTAGGATCTCTCAATCCGGCAATGAATCTTCTCTTCAATGTCTCATCGTTTGGGGCATTCACGCCCATCTTTCTTACCAAGGTTTCCATTCTCTGAATGTAGTTATCAATGCTCTCATTGACTCCCTGTCGCAAATAATCCATCTGTTGGGCCAATCTATCTTGGAAGCCTTGTCGTTGAAACTTTGCCAAGAAGGCTTCCTTGAGCATCTGATAAGTTCCACGCTCTTGTGGTGTCAAATTCCCATACTAGTTGGCTGCCTCATCCCGGAGAGTAGCCAGAAAAATCCTCAATCTTTGACCCTGGTCAACTACCTCATTGGCCTCACAAGTAACCTCAAACAGCTGAATAAAACTATCCGGATCTTCGTCCCAAGCACCTGAGAACTTGGTGAAGTCCCCCAGATGAACCAAAATCCACTGAGCCATTTCAAACAGAGGTGTGATGTCAATATCACTTCGATCCCAGAAATTTAGTGCACGCGGCCTCAGGATCCCTCCTTCAAACTTTTGCACTTGATTCGTGGCTCTCCTATGGGAGTACACATTTTTGGCAGATTTCTTCGAGCTAGTCGAGGTCGACTCACCTTGCGACTCCCACCTCTTCCTTTCTCTTTCAAGGGCTCTTCTCTGAGCGTGTTCCTCTCTTAGTGGTTGCTCATGAGGATGAGGTCCCCTCGCTCATGTACTAGATTTGGGGCCCGCAAGCTCGGCCAACATGTGGCGCTAGGTGAACCTATGGCACTCTTATAGAGACGTGCCAAGCTTTTCCCGGCAAACGCACCAAAATGTTTACACTCTTAGTCCAAGGAACAAGATGCACACTGAGGCTATTGGTTTGCCTAAATTACTTGAAATTGACCTATCTGCCCTTTTCTAAGTCCACAATAAGGCATAAAGGACACTCTTTTCTTGGTTACACTTCCTGTCTCTTGCTCTTCCTCAATTGCTAACCCCTTCACTTCACTCTCTCTTTCTCACACACCCCCAAATCGCTCAAATACTCACACAATCACCCTCTCCCACTTATGCATACATCAATACTTGACCCGCTCCCGCATTCACACATGTACACATCAATTCATTTGGAATCCCCTTCCTATCCCTTTATCTCCTCACTTCTTTCACTTCTCCTTCTCTCACTTCCCTCTATCACCCCAATGCTTTCCCTCTCTCTATCTCTATCTCTTTTGCTTTCTCTCACCACATTTTTACATTCCCACTTCATTAACACTCACTCATACCCTTCGGTCCACTTATCCTCCCCTTATTCCACCTCCACTATCACTCACATTCACGTCCAAACCTTAGTTTCTCTTACTTCCTCTCTCACTCACTATCACTTTCTCCTTTTCAATTTTATAGAACAATATAAAAGCTCTAAGTCCTTGTCCACAAGCAATTAAAACTCCCTTTTAATTCTAAAGGTTGGAATAGGAACGAAGATAAAAACTCATTTTACCAAGGTGTAAGGGGCCAAAGTCGAAATCTCCTCATTCAAAGTATCAAAGCAAGTTTTTTCAAAATCAATCAATGATATTCCCGTTGTCATAGTGATAGGCTATCTACCACGCCCTCCTCGAGCTACATGATCTACTTTCAACAACATCACTTCCCAGTGAACCATTGATAAAAGGGGAAACAAAACGGCTAATTTGTTGTCACATGCAAATGTTCAAATGTGTGCGAGGTGTGTCGTCAAAACTTAAAAGATAATTTCATAGTCATAAAACACTTCCACATACATTAGCTGGGGACGTACAACTCTATAAAAAAAACCATTTCCATTTCCTGCTCAAATGGCGGCAGATTACAGTGAATAAAGCAGAGCCTTAGAGTTCCAGCTCTACAGATTATCAAAAGCGCTAAGACTTCGCACTGATGTGTTGAAATACGATAGCAATCAGAAATACCACTTACCTAAATTCAGCGCCTCTGGACCACTTGGCGTGAAAAACAACCTTTAGATGCACTTGCTGAGAGTGATCACTTTGACAAGAAACGTCAGTGTTGATGGAAGTCTCCTTTGGCTTGAACAGCATGGATATTGCTATAACCACCTCCCTTTAGAATTGACACCTCAGAGGTTCCTCCTCCCTTTTCACCTCTCCTTACAGCATCTCAAACTTCTTCTGTGTAGCGATCCTCTGCCTTCTGACAACGACTTCTTTGACTCCATCAGGGAATAGGAGTTCCACTAACATATCTTCAGCAATCGCATCCACAGAAGCAAGCACATTTAAAATGGATGAAGAGGTTAGCGACGATGGCGATGCATGCGCATCGATAAGGAGGCCAGGATTTTTCTGCACATGTGGATTTTGCACGAGTTCTTCACATCCAGCAACTCATTCCTCAGAGGAGAACATAATTGATTATTAAAAGAGTTGAATGAATCACCAATGGTGCTCTGTCACTTGCACAGAACAACCCACATGAAGGCATGCTCCAAAACGCCAGCCCAAAAGCTTGAAGCCTCGACCTGCACTTCCAAATCCATGATAGCCTACCCGGCTTTCACTTCCAGCCTCTACTCATTTATCCTCTAAGAACCACACCGTCAACATTGGCATCACGCTTCAGATTCTCTCCCCGAGTTCTTCTCACCACGACTCATCAGCCCCCCCTTTTTTTTTGTTTTTGTATAGCGTGCGGCAGGAGATAAAGTTGCGCCCCTGCCACTCCAGAAGAAGATAGTCCAAAAAAAAATAGCCCCCTCCCCTTTCGTCAGATCTGCAAAGGAAATGGAGTGAAACGGAGTTTTGGCCTATTGCATCTACCAAATTAAATTCATAGATATCTGATTGAAGTCTTTAGCTCCCATGCTTGCAATTGCTCCGATGAAAAACTACCATAGAAATAATTTCCATGTAAGCTACCTCGTTCAGCCTTTCTACAACCATGAGCTGAATGAGAGCTAACCCGCAAGTGTAACCTTTGTCTGCTCAAAAAATGGTAGAAGCTTCCCACGGCAAAAGGTTGAAGAAGTCCATGTTGTACTCCTTAGCATCGAGGGCTTTCATGTTGTATTCCTTTCATAATAATCCCCAATAAAAGCTGACATTTTAGTCTCCATGTCATATGTAGCTTAAAACCCGTAGGGAGCACCATGAATCTGTTCGATAGCCTTAGCAAGGTGATGCTTCATAAGGAAACAGATTTATAAACTGATCATCTTTTAAACCAATTGCTCTTGTTAAATCATCATCGATTTGAGTACTTATCCATAAAATCTCTGCAACAACCAGATCATCACAAAATGTAAACTCTAAGCATTTCAATGTTTCCAAAACTTGTGGTAAATCTGTGTATACTATTAGCACTTTAGGATATGAACAAAAGTGTTGGGATCTGGATGGATTCCTTCAAACTGCATCAGCTCAACACAAGTGATTGCATCTTGAACATGCTCATATTCTCCATAACCTGAAATCCAAACACCAAGGGCATTCCTCTTTGAGCAGATGTCATCATGTAGTTGCAAATACCTCTCATCAAATACTTGATCGCTCTTCAAGTACCTGCAATCAAACATCTTCTCTTGCCAAATAGCAACACATTAGTGCATAAAAACCAACCATTTCTTGAGCTAACAGCACTCGTTCCCAACAATAGTGCCAAAAACATGTAGAACTCATCGACACACAATCCTAACTAGCAACCACATGTCCTATGAGCATAATCAAGTGGTGGCTTGACCTTAACATGCTAAATTGGCATATCAAGAGCTCGACTAGTCGAGAGCATAAAACCATGTAATTAAATCATGGTTAACACTTTGAATGGACAAACAGACACCTAGGGACGCTAAATATACATTCATACCACCTCCTACTCACTCCATAATGCATTCTGACATGCGCACACATAGAGTAGTCAACACTAAAAGGATCATATCTCCTACCTCATATATCAACTATAGTGAACCAAAAATTCATTTCAAAGCTCTCTATGAGTTACTTTGATTGGAAGTAGTCTCAAAGCATTCAAACTCTCTTGTGCAATGAAAAGATTTTGATTTATATACATGTGATCTAAATTAGGTCCTTTCACACAAATGGACCAAAAACTTCTTTTTTTTTTCGAAAGCTAAAAATATTACAAACCCAATTAGATCCTTCCTAGCACACATTCTCCTTATGACATGGAACATAATTTTCTCAAATCTAGGATGGTTGGACTAAAAATTAAAGATATGTTGTAGGGTTTACATTGCACTAATTGTCATAATAATAGCACGTAACATACTGCTAACAAATGCATATCAAATCAATTGTATTGTGCAATTTATGATACCTATGATCATGCTACTTTGAATTATCAATATAATGCTCAAATTCAATCTCATTTGCATATTATGGTAGTTTAGCTATTCAAATCTATTGATGATGTTCCCTCTTCTAATTATGTCCCTAGTTATTATTTTACACCTTGGGATGGATGAGTAGGATATAATCAAACTCCTTATTACTCTTAAGAAGGATGCAACCAACAAAAAGATTAATCCTACTTATGTCCTTCATGCTGTTGGTTTTCTATGAAAGAAGGACATGTTAGAAGGCAGTGTATAGATGCCCAAGAGTATGACATGTAGCATTAGGGTGGCATTGATCCAACTTCCAATGTGATTTTTTCAGTTGTCCTAGAGGCATCCGATTTAGTGCTAAAGGACCTTGCATTTTCTTCGAACTATTATGGGTAGTTCTTGAAAAATTCCTAAAAACTCATTGAGATTTCCTTAGAAGGTCTTGGCATCCTCTTAGATCATGGAATTCCCATTGTGCAAATAGGATCCAGTAAAGGTGTACCTTCTTTTGATTTGGGGGATAATCCTTCTCCTCAGCAACAAAAAAATTCATTTGAACAAGCAGTGAAATGGGCTACATACTTACTTTTAGCCTTGCCTACATTACCTCCCATTTCTCAATTGCCTATATTGGAGGTACTACCAATGGAATCTCATGAAATTTTTGAACTTCAACCCTCTCACCCTATTCTGATTTTGATCCTTTTTCTAAGCAATGGAGATATTTGTTGAAGCTCCCAATTCATATACAACTTCGTGAACTTTTGGAATTATCCCCATGCTTTAAGTTCAATCTTGAATCTTTTGTGTCACACTTCTCAGACATCTTATTTATCAATGAGGCATTTCATTGGACCCTTGAAGATTATTCCTCTGACTCTAATTCCTAAAAATGCTAAGGAATTTCTTCAATTTTTGGGCTAGATTAATCGGGGTGGTTAGCATCTTTGTTTTGGCTCGTATTTATGTTCCTTTGAATACGTTATCTCATATTTACAATGGACTCTCAATTGTGAGTTGGCAATCCAATGAATGAAAATTTTACTTACACAAGCTATAAGCTCTGATATGGTTCTATGCCTTTTTTGATGCTTCAAATATTGCGATAGGTAGTGGTTTGATTCCAATTACTGAAATAGATGGTACTATCCTATTTACCATGCTAGTCATTGCCTTTCTATCATTGAACATAATTATTCTACCATTCCTCACAAGTGTCTAGGTCTAATATATTCCATCAAAAAGTTTCATCATTATTATTAGGTTGTAAATGTACATTTCATGTTGATCATTTGGCCTTGCTCTACCTTGTTAAGCAGCATAATGTAGTTGGTGGCTTGGCAAGGTGGGTTGTTTTACTTCAAGAATTTGACTATGATATTGTGCATCATCCCAAATCTCAACATGTTAATGTAGATTTCTTATCTCATTTATTCTATCAAACCCCCTATAGGTTTGAATGATGATTTTCCTAATGTTGGTTTATTCTCTATCAAACAAGATCTTGGCACAACTATCGATGAGTCTCCTTCTTGGAATTGGTATGAAGAGCTTTTTACTTTCTTATCCTAACATGATATGCTTATGCATCTTTCTATTGCTAAGAAGAAACAATTAGCTTCCTGCAATCACAAATTTTCTATTATACTTGTACTATTAGGATGTGCCAAGAACTTAACTCCATTATGCTCTCAAAGTGGAGGTCCCTATCATTTTTGAGGCCCACTATGGTTCTATTGGTGACCATCTTTCCTCTTATCTGATTACTCACAAAATCTTACAATAAAGTCTTTGGTGGCCCCTTCTCCATAAGCAAGTTCAAGATTTTGACCTTTGGCTAGAGCTAAGTTTCCTCTATAGCATATGCTACCTCTAG
>CM035427.1:122930805-122978305 GCA_020310875.1 Ceratopteris richardii
TGTACAAATTTATCTATAAATACTTTGAGAAAAGTCGGGGCAAGTATGAGAGCATATGTGACAATAGTTAGAAGTCAAGAATGAGGGAGATAGATGTCATGAGATAGAGAAAAAAGTTAGTTGAGTTTCTCTCATCACTCAACTGTAAATTTTTCTGAGTAATCAAAAATATTGCGCCCGATGTTTCTGCGTGTTCTCCTTCTACAGTAGATCAATTCTGAAATGCTTTTGTACAAGTCTAAGTTGAGAGTTGCTTGACCTCTGTACAAAGTTTTAGCTTCCAATTGTAATCAGGCTGTGTGAATTAAGTGTAGGAACATTCATATGTGAAGTATGTTCACTGGTTCCTAAAACAGGCGCAGATTTCGAAGTTAATGTTTTGATCATTTCTCCTAGCACAGTTTAAAATTTTGCATGAGTGAGGGCTTAATCTTTAAGTTGGAAGATAAGCTACTCATGTCTAGAAGCATTTTGGAAAACGGGTTCTATTCAAGGAGAACCAAGTCTTAAAAGTTACAAGTGTAAAGTCGACTGCTCTGAATGACAGTTTCTGACATAGGTAACTTGAGAAGTTGATTTCTCAAGTTATACTTAATCTTTTGAAGTGATTCAACTTGGAGTAGATGCGCAATCTCTAGGAGATACTTCGTACAAAGTTTCATCAAAAACTTTACACGTTTGATAGGTGAATGTGGAGAAATAGTGCAGCAAACTTTTCTGTGTTTCATCCTCTTTACAGAATTGTTAATCTTTTGATAGTTAGTAATTGATCCTCTAAATGAGTGAAAGGTTTTGACTTATTCTTGGTATAGAGGTGCTCTAATCACAAGAATAGGTTGTTCTTTTGGAGATTAACACTCTCCATCAGTGGTATCAGAGCAGGAGACATCAATTTTGAAGAAAGGAGGATCCCGACTGCTGTAGATTCAAGAAATTCAACACTTGAAGGACTAAGAAGTGAAAGCTTGGAGTCAAAGCTCGAGGAGAAGACTATTTGACATCAAGAAAGGCAAAAGGAGTCCAATTCGAAGTAAAGGTACATACATTGTTTGTAAAGCTTGAAGATTTCAATACACAGGTGGACACAAGATGGGAGAAAGCTTGCAGATTGATAAGCTAGATAGGGAGAACTATCCAGCATGGTCCATGAGGATGGAAGCACACCTCATGAGCAAAGATCTTATATCATTTATTACAGGAGATGAAGAAAAACCTGAGTTTGCAGATCCAAGTATTCCTACTAGGGAAGAGCTTGCAATGTTGAAGACTTGGATGAGAAAGGATGCTCAAGCAAGGAGTATCATCTACATGGCTGTAAATGATTATCTCTTACCTCACATCAGAGGTTTGGAAAGTGCCACAGATGTTTGGAATGCCTTGGAAGAGCATTTCCAAAATACAACTAAGTCAAGGAAGTCCTCACTATGGGCTGAGTTCACAACCTTCAAGAAGAAGAGCTCACAATCAATTTCAGATTATGTGGCAAGGATGAAAGATATTGCAGATAGCTTGGGAGCAGTGGATGAAGATATTGAAGAAGAAAAGTTGGTAAGACAAATACTTACAGGTTTGAGAGGAGATGAGAAGTGGAAGCCTTTTATATTGTCCATAGAATTGTCACTTGACCACTTTACTCCTGATCTTAATCAATTGCTAGGACACATGCTAACCTTTGAGCAGGATCTTAAAGGAGACAATGATAGAAGTACAAGTCAAGCTATGTACTCCAAGGACAAGAAAAAGAATGGCAAGGGAAAGCAATCAAATGATGATGAAGGGAATTCAAATCAAGCTAATTTCACAAAAGGGAAGATGAACTTCAGAGGTAAAGGAAGAGGAGGTAAGAATAAAGATAATGCTAAAGCTTGTTGGATTTGTGGCAGAACAAATCATTTGGCAAATGATTGCTGGTATAACAATCAAAATGGTGGAAACAATAATCAGAATTATAGTCAAAGAGGTAGAGGAGGCAGAAACCAAAGAGGCAATTTCAGAGGAAGAGGAGGTAGGACATCATATGGTAGAGGAGGTGGAAGAAATTTCCAATCTCAGTCCTACAACAATAATTATTACAATTGTGCATCAGATCAGAAGGATGACATGACTCTTATCTTGAATGCAACTCATGAATCAATGGGAGAAGATCAAAGAGTGTTTTATATTGACTCAGGGTGCAGCAACCATCTGAGTGGGAATCTATCCTTGATGACTGATATGGAAGCAAGGGTGAATGGACATACAGTTCAGACAGGTGACAATACCAAACATAAAGTGGAGAGCATTGGATCAGTGAAGACAAAGAGTGGAAGTACACTTCTGAGCAAGGTACTTTATGTTCCTACTATTCCTAAAAATCTGATAAGTGTAGGGCAAATTGTGGAGAAAGGATATGAGGTAAGATTCACAAATAATGGTGTTTATGTACAAGATCCAAATCAGGGATATAGAAACATAATTGCAGGAAAAAAGGAAGGAAGATTGTTTACTCTCAAAGTCCAAGGTAATGTGGGACATGCATTGTTTACCTATGGAGGTCAAAAGGTGTCTGAATTAGACCTATGGCATAAAAGGCTAGGTCATTTCAATGAGAGAGCTATAAAGGAGATGTCAAAGAATCAGATAGTGCTTGGATTGCCAAACATTGAAGGGCAACATATGGTGTACAAGTGTGAAGCTTGTCAATTAGGTAAAGCACATAAGAGTTCTTATAACAAATCAGGGTACAAGTATTCAAATATGCTTGAATTGGTTCATACAGATGTATGGGGTCCCTCAAGGGACTATAGCATAAATGGATCCAGATATTATGTGTTGTTTGTTGATGATGCAACCAGGTGGATTACTTTGTATGTAATCAAGGATAAATCAGAAGTTTTCAAGACATTCAAACATTTTCATGCCTATGCAGAAAGGATCACAGGACAAAAGCTCAAGAGGTTAAGATCAGATGGAGGGGGAGAGTATTTCTCAAAAGAGTTTGATGATTATTTGTGGAATGCAGGTATCAAAAGAGAAGTAACTTGCAGGTACTCCCCTCAACAGAATGGAGTAGCAGAAAGGAGGAATAGGACTCTTGTAGAGTTTGCAAGAGCCATGATGAAGGAAAAGAATTGTCCAAATTACTTATGGGCAGAAGCCATTAACACTGCAACATACCTTGTGAATAGGTTGCCTTGCAAAGCTTTGGATGGAGGAACCCCTTATGAAGCATGGTGGGGTAAGAAGCCTAGTCTTGATCATTGTAAAGTATTTGGATGTATTGCATATGCTTATGTTCCTTCACAATTAAGACATAAGCTAGAACCAAAAGCAGAGAAGTATGTGTTTATTGGATATGATGATAGACAGATGGGTTACAGGTTGTGGAGTCCATCCACAAAGCAATTTCTTGTTACTAAAGATGTGACATTTGATGAGCAAAATATGTGGTATACAGGATCACCAAATGAGTATACAGGTGTTGAAGAAATTCAAAGGAAAGGAAAGGCAAAGGTAAAAGTATGTGAAGAAATTGTTGATGAAATTGACTCTAGAAGTAGAGTGCAGGATCATGTAGAAGAAGGGCCAAGATTTGATCCAGAATCAAATGAGGCTGAAACTTCAAGAAGTGCAGAAATCAGAAGATCTACAAGAGAAAGGAAAGAACCTATAAGGTATAGTTATGATACATCTTTCCTAACAACAAAAGATTATGCCTACATTGTGAAAACAGAAGAAGATCCAACAACTTATGAAGAAGCCAAAGGTAAACAGAATTGGGAGAAGGCAATGCAGGAAGAGTATGATGCTCTACTTGAAAATGAAACTTGGGAACAGTACCAAGACCAAAGAATCAGAAGGTCATTGGATGTAAGTGGGTATATAAAACAAAGAGGTTTGCAGATGGTAAGGTGTCTAGATATAAGGCTAGACTTGTGGTCAAAGGTTATGCCCAAACTTATGGGGTAGATTATGATGAAACCTTTAGTCCTGTTGCTAAGATGTCTACAATTAGGACATTGATTGCTATTGCTGCTTGCAAGGGATGGAAATTATCACAATTGGATGTGAAAAATGCATTTCTAAATGGATACATTGCAGATGAAGTATATATGGAGCAACCAGAAGGCTTCATGGAATCAATTGGATCAGATTATGTGTGTAAGCTCAAGAGAGCTTTATATGGGTTGAAGCAAGCCCCAAGAGCTTGGAATTACAGATTGGTCAAGTTCTTGAATGAATGTGGATTTCAAGCATCAAAGGCAGATAGTAGCTTGCTAGTGAAGGCAAGTGAAAATGGATACATTTACATGTGCATTTATGTTGATGATATTATTATTACAGGAACAGATGCTCAAGGAATCAATGAACTCAAAAGACAAATAGAGAAGGAGTTTAAGATAAGTGATTTGGGAAACTTATCTTATTTTCTAGGAATGCAGATTGTGTATACTCAACATGGAGTATATGTTTCACAAGAGAGATACTTGAAGAATCTTCTAGTCAAGTTTAACATGGAAGATTGCAGGACCTCAACTACACCATTGGAAGTAAATCATAAATTAAGCAGGTATGGAGGTGAAGAGTTCAATGATATGAAGAAATATCAGAGTTTGGTAGGTAGTTTAATCTATGCTACCTTGACAAGGCCAGATTTATCATATGCAGTAGGTGTGTTGTCACAATTCATGCATTGTCCAAAGAAGACTCATTGGATTGCAGCCCAAAGGGTACTCAGATATATCAAAGGAACCCTAAGTGAAGGTTTGTATTATGGTTTCACTTCTGACACAAGAATCAAAGTATTTAGTGATGCAGATTGGGCAGGTGACTCAGATGATAGAAGGTCTACTCATGGATATCTTTGTTATGTTGGAGATAAGCTAGTTTCTTGGTGTTCAAAGAAGCAACATACAGTTGCTTTATCATCCACAGAAGCTGAGTATAAGGGAATGGTAGAAGCTGCAAAGGAAGTGATATGGTTGAAGACTTTGATGAAAAGTTTTGAGATTGATCATAGTATTCCAATAATTTTTGGAGACAATATGAGTTCTTTGTATTTGGCAGCTAACCCTGTTTTTCATGCCAGGACTAAGCATATAGAGATTCAGTATCATTTCTTGAGGGAAAAGGTACTAGATAAAGAGATTGAAGTGATGTACACTCCAACAAAAGAACAAGTGGCAGATATGATGACAAAGAGCTTGGATGGACCTAAGTTACAAAGGTTCAAAGACATGGCAAGTATAAAGAAGACAGAGAAAACCTCAATTGATGATTGAGGGGGAGCTGTTGGTGCAGACCAATCACCAATTGAAGGCTTGGAAGATCAAATGATGAAGGAAGAATCAATTCCTAAAGTGTGGAAGAAGACTACATTCAGAGTACAAGAGAAGTGTACACATATGTACATTAGTATAGTCATAGCTGACTTAGATCTTTTGTTTAGTAAGAATCATGTACAAATTTATCTATAAATACTTTGAGAAAAGTCGGGGCAAGTATGAGAGCATATGTGACAATAGTTAGAAGTCAAGAATGAGGGAGATAGATGTCATGAGATAGAGAAAAAAGTTAGTTGAGTTTCTCTCATCACTCAACTGTAAATTTTTCTGAGTAATCAAAAATATTGCGCCCGATGTTTCTGCGTGTTCTCCTTCTACAGTAGATCAATTGTGAAATGCTTTTGTACAAGTCTAAGTTGAGAGTTGCTTGACCTCTGTACAAAGTTTTAGCTTCCAATTGTAATCAGGCTGTGTGAATTAAGTGTAGGAACATTCATATGTGAAGTATGTTCACTGGTTCCTAAAACAGGCGCAGATTTCGAAGTTAATGTTTTGATCATTTCTCCTAGCACAGTTTAAAGTTTTGCATGAGTGAGGGCTTAATCTTTAAGTTGGAAGATAAGCTACTCATGTCTAGAAGCATTTTGGAAAACGGGTTCTATTCAAGGAGAACCAAGTCTTAAAAGTTACAGGTGTAAAGTCGACTGTTCTGAATGACAGTTTCTGACATAGGTAACTTGAGAAGTTGATTTCTCAAGTTATACTTAATCTTTTGAAGTGATTCAACTTGGAGTAGATGCGCAATCTCTAGGAGATACTTCGTACAAAGTTTCATCAAAAACTTTACACGTTTGATAGGTCAATGTGGAGAAATAGTGCAGCAGACTTTTCTGTGTTTCATCCTCTTTACAGAATTGTTAATCTTTTGATAGTTAGTAATTGATCCTCTAATGAGTGAAAGGTTTTGACTTATTCTTGGTATAGAGGTGCTCTAATCACAAGAATAGGTTGTTCTTTTGGAGATTAACACTCTCCATCAACATACACATACGCAAACATATACATACACACACATACATATACACACACACATACATGAGTGTGAAAATAGTCATGAATCACCACACATGAGTAAATGTATATTTATATGTCAACATGTGTATCTGTGCATATGTCACATGGGAATATTTGTGTATGTGTTAATGTGTATATTACTGTGAGTTACAACTCTCATATGTTTTTTTAAATATTTTACATTTAATATATGCACTTTTGTTTCATTAAATAAAAACAGGCTACAAAAAATGAGAGAGTTGAGTCAGGTCATACATCATGCTTAGGCCAAATGGGCCATAACAATTTGTTGCTACATTTGTAAGTATATATATTATTGAAACCATATTTTTTATTTTATTTACAACACTAATCATTAATTTTTTTTATTTGTTTCAATACAATGAAATGATTTTTGCCATTATCCTACGAAAAAGGAAATCAAATTTGCTACACGTTATGGATATCGACATCTGAGTGAGTACATACAAGATAATCTAGATGCTTTTGTGAGTATTATTAAATTTGATTTACTTTATTTTATTTTCATTGATGTTTTATATGCTTTATTTATTTATTTTTGTTATATGTAATGCAGGAGTATTATGGAGAGGCAGATATGGATAAGGTGAAGAAAAAACACAAAAGGGACAATATCAATCATCATAGAGTATTGACCCCTATACCTATGATGCCTCTTCAGATACATCAGATCATGCGAATTATCATGATGATAAGGATGATCATGATGATGTGGATGATCATGATCAAGGAGAGGATTCACATGATTGACCTATTACATTGGATGTATTATTTACATTCACACACACACACACACACACACACACACATATATATATATATATATATATATATATATATATATATATATATATATATATATATATATATATATATATATATATATATATATATATATATATATATATATATATATATATATATATATATATATATATATATATATATATATTCTCACTCTAATTATGTTTCTAATTGTGTCTATGGTACTATTGACAAAAATGTACTAATGATTTTTATTATAGCTTACATTTAACATATGATTTATTACTTTAATTGTATAATTCATCCATATTGTATGTGTGTTTGTGTGTATATGTGTATGTATGTGCATGTAGTTGTGCATGTATATGTATGTATGCACATGTAGGTATGTATCTATATTTGTGTAAGTGTGTGTATGTGCATGCATGTGTATATGTAGTGAATGTGTGTGTATGTGTGTATGTGTATATGTATGTGTATATATGCATGTGTATGTGTATGTGTATATGCATGTGTATATGTATGAGCATGCATGTGTATGTGCATGCATGTGCATGTGCATGTGCATATGCATGTGTATAAGTATGTGTTTATGTGTGTATGTGTATGTGCATGCATGCATGTCCATGTAGATATGTTTGTGCATATACATGTGTGTATATGTATGTGTATCTGTATATGTGAGTAGTGTATGTGTATGTGTATGTGAATGTGTAAGTGTATGTGCGTATGTGTGTGTATGTGCATGTGTATGTATATGTGTGTGTATATGTGCATATGTGCATATGTGCATATGTGCATATGTGCATATGTGCATGAGTATGTGTATGTATATAAGTATGTGTATGTGTGTATATGTGTATGTGCATGTGTGGGCATGCATGTGCATGTACATGTGAATATGTGCATGTGAATGTGTAAGTGTGAGTATGGTAATTAATGAAAACAAAAAAATTAATGATATACAAACAATGAAAATTGTACTTACAATAATTACCCATATATTATGCTCGGTGAACTTCTTGAATAACCTGGAATAGAGAGAGAGAGAGAGGGATACAAAGAGAGAGAGAGAGAGAGAGATTAGAAGAGAGAAAGAGATTGAGAAATAGAGAGCTCGAGCTCATATATGTAGTGCAGATATGAACATTGGATCGATCTTCGATCTGATGCATGCAAAATGATGATCAAAGAGCAATCCAATGTGTTTTCTTGATTTTGGTCAAAAGCAATCATCGTATAAATGATGTGGAGATGATATGTGTGATCCTTTGAATCATCACATATGGGATGCTCTAGATGTGTCACATATTTTACTCCCACATTAGCGACACTTCAATTAACATCCCTAATAGCCTTGAAAATAGCACTGATATGAGCTTTGTTTACATGATGATGCACACTCAATGCTCAATGTGACAAAATGCACAATCTTGTAGCAACGAAATTGTGTCATGTCAACCATGGCTATATCCCCTCTATTCCTTGTAGTGTGATTTTTGCTATCCTCCCTTAAAATTCATTTCTCTCCTTTAAGGGTAAGCATAGCTCTTACCCTATCCTGAGCTCTCCCAATGCTTTCATTAGCAAGCCCAAGCATATCGTTCATCTCTTCCAAGAAGTCCTTTGTAGCTTGGAATTTTTCATGTTGCAATCCTACCACATAAGGAGCTCTTGGCTGAATGAGAAAGTAATTAGAAGAGTTCATTTGCCCTTAATTTTATCAAATAAGTGATAATCAGAGAACACTATCAATGAATTTATCCAACTACATAGATTTGATCAATTATGTAGAACAATGTATATTAATATAAAAAACAAATTAGGAGGGTATTAGGGGGGAGCAAAAGTACTAAATGAGGATAGGATCGAGAAGCTCGTGCGAGTAATAAAAAAAATAGTGAAAGTAACAAAATATTTGCCACCAAGTACCGTTGCAATGCAAGGATTTATAGAGAAGATGAAGTTCATTGGTTTGCTCTCTAGCAAAAAAAGTGAGACTAGATATAATCAAAGAAGTAGAGAGACCATTGATGGTAGCTTCTTCAAGATCATCCATAGAACTGCATGTGAATATGGGATATCAACCATTAAATAATCTATGTTTGCTCCCATATCTACTCACTTAGAAGATGCATTGCTTACAGGAGAAGGAGAACATGGAATGATTGATAAAGTCAAAATAAGCCACCTTTGCAATAAAATATTTGTAGCAAAATTATTCAAATTACATGGTGGTAATATGCAAACAATAGAGAACTTAGCTATGCATGAAGCCGCAATATTATCCATTATCCATAATGGGTTCATTGTTGGGTGTGTGTTGAAGTGTGAGAGACGCACAAGAAGCACACACAAAAAGCAAAAATGCAACAACACACATGGAGAAGATAGATGATTCGAATAGCTCTATCTATTGATGATGAATAGTACCAAAGTAAGAGCTAAATAATATCTTTAAGTACAAAGTACCACAACATATATAATTGTATCATGAATGCGATAACATGGGAAAAAAACTTCAGAGTAAAATGTGCCCATATATAGGAAAAAGGTTCACATCGAAGCTACTTGAGGAAAACATGTGTAACGAACCCCCCCTGGAGCAAATGATGTGAACACATATAGGGAGTAACAGATTAGACCCCACTAGGCAATCAGCCTAAAGCTTTGTGATTAGGTTCAAGCTTTTACCATGGAAGAGCTTTTGTGAATTTCTACCACATTATCTTGTGTAGGCACATACACCAAATCAATATATCATACATAAATGCGCTCTCTCACATAGTGATAATGCACCTCAGTATGTTTGTTCCATGCATGAAACACTAGATTTCATGCAATATCCAGTGCATCTAACTGTCAGTGAGAATATGTGTACTAGCATCAATCTACGTCCAAAGATACATCAATAGGCATCTCAGCCATATACACTCCATCATAGCTATGAAAAGAGCTTTGTACTCATCTTCACAACTCGATGTCGCCACTGAGGTTTCTTCCCACTAAACCAAGATATGCATGAGTCTCCAAGGAAAAAGAAATTACCACTGGTGGATATGCGAGCATCATAAAAAATAGCCCGATCACTATCTGTAAAAGCATGCAAGCATGGCTAAATATCTCTGCCATAAAAGACACCTAAACTCAAAGTGCCTTTGAGATATCTAAACACATGTTTCATCACTTGTTAATGCTTAGTGCTAGGGCTATGCATAAATGAACTCAAGTGCGAAGCTGCATATTGTATATCTGGCCTTGTGTTGCATGTATTGATAAAACATCCTATTGGAGTTTGAGGTACGCGGAAGCACACGAACATCACAAGGAAAAAGAAGAAGCTTGGAGCACAAAACTCACAATTTTGAATATATTACCACTAGAATGTTCAAAGATAAAATGGCCCGTTAGGGTTATAGACGTATATACAATCCCGGGGAAAAAAACCTCCTAAAGAGGGAAAAAAATGCTCTGTTAGTCCTAGTGTGCTCACACACATCACTACCTAAATGTTTCAACAAATCCCGCTCAACCAAGATATGCATGAGCTACCAAGCATGAAGCAAAAACCACTGGTGGACACATGAGTGTCATAGCAACTAGCCCAGTCAAAGTCAGAAAAATCATGTAAATCTAGGGGTAGTGATCCCCCCTTGGGATAAAACAATCCAAGTAGCTAGGTACCACTCAAGTAGCGAAAGATGCGCTTAACTGCCTGCCAATGCTTGACACTTGGGCAATGCATAGACCTGCTCATCTATGAGGGGCCGAGTAATGCATACGTAGATCAAGCATTCAACAACTTGTTGATAGATAATATCAGCAAATGCATCTCCAGCATCATGAAGACTCAATCCTAAACCTTTCTCCATAGAAATGGCAATATGTTTGTCATCTTCAAGGCCAAAACGCTGTAATAATGTTTAAATATATTTGGTTTGACACAAAGCTATTCTGCCATCAACTTGCATAAACTGAATGCCCAAATAATGATGCAAATGACCCAAATCAGACATGTCGAATGAGGCATGCAAATCAGCCTTAAAATCAGCAATATGCTTCGCATGAGGACCAATGAGCAGCATGTCATCAACATAGACAACAATGATCACAAGCACATCATTTGCACACTTAGCATATAAGTTTCTCTCAATTGAATTGTTCTCGAAACCATGTGCAATCAGATAGGCATGTATCTTTTCATACCAAACATGTAGTGCTTGTTTCAAACCATATAATTTCGTTTTTAGCCTGCACACTTTGTTTTCATGCCCTTTCTACACAAAGCCATGGGGCTGAAAAACATACACTTCTTCATGCAAGTCACCATTTAGAAATGCAGTTTTAATGTCCAACTCATGTACATTCCAACCATAATGAGCTATAAGTACATATATGCTATGAACAATAGTCATTCGACAAGTAGGAGCAAAGGTCTCCTCAAAATCAATGCCTCTTTCATGAGCATAAACCTTTGCAACAAGCCTAGCCTTATACCTGTCAATTGTTACATTAGGCTTATGCTTCAGCTTGAATACCCACTTAGTGCCAATGGCATTCTTTCTAGGAGGCTAGTCACATAAAGACCAAGTACCATTCTTCATTATAGCATCATATTCAGATTGCATCGCAGCCAACCAATTTTCTAAATTTTTTGCTTTATCAAATGAAACATGCTCATTCTCATCATAGAGACCAGAGGCAGACATAGCATAGCAATCTGATGCAAAAGAAGCACTATGAGAGCCGTAACAAGTACGATATGATAGAGGTGCATCTAATTTGTTGTCGTGGAAAGTCTACACCAACCATTTTGGCATAGTTTTTGCCTCCTCGATATCAACTCCCTCATCAACTAGTGCATCATGTAAATCTGCATAAAAAATGGAATGATCTGCATCATCACATGAAACCCTTAGAGGCTAAGGAGTTGCCTCATTAGGACCAACACTAGACTATCCACCTGTAAAAAGAGGCACCAAAGTGTCATACATGTCTTTGGAGCTAACTGATGTCTCCTTAGTACATGAAAGTAATGGTTGAATAACATCTTCCACGAAAACAACATCACGGCTCACCAAAAAGCGCTTAGTATGTGGATGATACACAGGACAACCTTTGCTTTTAGAACTGTACCCAACAAAAATACATTTCATTATGTTATTATCCAATTTCTTGCATTGTTGTTTAGGCACTAATGCATATGCCAGACAACCAAAAATATGCAGGAAACAACACAAATGGGTTATGACCATGCCAAGCTTCATATGGAGTGATAGAATGCAATGCTTTAGTGGGACACCTATTAAGTACATATGTTGCACATATAATAGCCTCAAGCCAGAAACTATGTGGTAAAGCTTGACTCTTGACCATACACCTCGCCATCTCCATGAGTGACCTATTCTTCTGTTCAACAATTCCATTTAGTTGAGGTGTATACGACACTATACACTGATGCTTTATCCCATGTTGAGCAAGAAATGCATTAAAATCAGAATACATATATCCCTCCTCGATCAAACGGAGGATGCCTTTACATGCTGACACATCTTCAGCCAAAATGAGAAATTGTTTGAATCACATAAATACTTTTGATTTTTCTTTCAATGGATACACCCATGCATTCCTAGCAAAATAATCGATGAAATTCACAAAGTAAAGATAGTTTCCAAATTTAAAGAGGGTTTCTGCATACGACCACAGACATCACTCTGAACAAGCTACAATTTCTGAGTAGCTTGAACTAAACCGTCTTTTGCGAATGAGGAACGCTGCATTTTGTCCAACCTTCACAAACATGTTTACGAGGTGCCTCAAGTTTGGGCAGAGAGGATACCATTTTAGATTTCTACACACATAGAAAACTAGGAAAATTGAGATGACCAAAGTGTGCATGCCAAAGCTTTGCATCTAACATAGCCTAAGAATCATGTAGTGCACATGTTGAATCATTCATAGATTTTTCATAGTCCATGAGCTTATACATCCCATGATATAAAATGCCAAAAACAATAATGACAACAGATTCTTCTTGATCCCTGGCACAAATAAAGTATATGACAATGTAAAAGAACTACAATCAGTAGTAGTCAGAATGATCTTACCAACAACCATGACGAGATAAGAGGAGTTGTTGGCACATGTGACAATATTCCTTATAGGGGTAGGCTCGAGTGAAGTGATGAAATTACACTGCAAGGTAATATGTTTGGTTGCCCCACTTTCAAAGAAAAAAAAATTTGAGTCTACTATAGACATACACTGTTCATGAGGAGATGGGTCATAACTGCAAGCCAAGGGGAAAAAACCTTCTAAAGAGGGAAAAAAGTGCCTTGGTGTTCCTAGAGTGTTCACACACATCAGTACCTTAATATATAAACAAATCCCCATTGGGAGTGATGCAGTGAACAAGGAGTTGGCATTCATGTATAAGGAAGTGCCAAGCCATGTGGAATCAATCCACAAAAGGAAGTAAGTCGAAAGCTTTCCGAAAAGCTTCAAATTTCTCCCTAGGTAGAGCCTTTGTGAAAAGGTGTGCAATGTTCTCCTACGTGGGCATATATGCCAAGCTGATCTCTCCAGAAAAGAACCTCTCCCTCACGTAATGATAATGCACCTCAATGTGCTAAGTGCAAGCATGGAACACAGGGTTCCTCACAACTCTCAGTGCACTTTGACTATCAGTGAAGATGGTGGTAGCAGAAGACTGACCAACACCCAAATCAGCCATGAGGCATCTAAGCCACACACACTCAACAGTCACTGTGAAAGCTTCCCTATACTTAGCCTCACAATTGGAAGTGGCCACAGTAGGCTGCTTCTTCCTCAACCAAGATATACATGAGCTACAAAGCATGAAGCAAAAGCCACTAGTGTCATAGCAACTAGCCCAATCAGAGTCAAAAAAAGCATGTAAATCTGGCAGTAGTGATCCCCCCTTGGGATGAAACAATCCAAGTAGCCGGGTACCACTCAAGTAGTGAAAGATGTGCTTAATCACGTACCAATGCTTGACACCTGGGCAATGCATAAACCTGCTCATCTGTGGAATAGCAAACTGAATATCTAGCCGAGTAATGCATTAGTAAATCAAGAATCCAACAACCTTCTTATAGAGAACAACATCAAATGCATCTCTAGCATCATGAAGACTCAATCGTAAACATGTCTCCATAGGAGTGACAATAGGTTTGCAGTCTTCTAGGCCAAAATGTTGCAATAATGTGTCAATATATTTTGTTTGAGAAAGCTATTCCACCATCAACTTGCATAAATTGAATGCCCAAATGATGCAAATGCCCCAAATCAGACATCTCAAATGAGGCATGGAGATCAGCCTTAAAATCAGCAATATGCTTCTCATGAGGACCACTGAGCAGCATGTCATCAACATACACAACAATGATCAGAAGCACATCATTTGCATGCTTAACATATAAGGTTCTCTAAGTTGGACTGCTCTCAAAACCATGTGCAATCAGATAGGCATGTATATTTTCATACCAAGCATGTGGTGCTTGCTTTAAACCATATAATGCCTTCTTTAGCCTTCACACTTGGTTTTCATGCCCTTTTTGCACAAAGCCACGAGGGTGAAAAACATACACTTCTTCATGCAAGTCACCATTCATAAATGTTGTTTTAATGTGCAACTAACGTACATTCCAACCATGATGAGCTACAAGTGCACAAATGTTATGAACGATAGACATTCTGTATGTAGGTGCAAAGGTTTCATCAAAATCAAGGCCTCTTTCTTGTGCATAACCCTTTGTAACAAGCCTAGCATTATAGATGTTAATTGTTCCATCAGGCTTACAACTTGTATACCCACTTTGTGCCAATGGCATTCTTGCTAGGAGGCAAGTCACATAAAGACCAGCTACCATTTTTCATGATAGCATCATATTTTGATTGCATAGCAGCCATCCATTTTTCAAAATTTTGTGCTTCATCAAACGAAACAAGCTCATTCTCATGACAAAGACAAGAGGCACCCATAGCATAGAAATGTGATGAAAAAGAGGCACTATGAGAGCTTGAACAAAGTACGATATGATAGAGGTGCATCTAATTTGTTGTCACGCAAAGTCTGCACCAGCCATTTTGGCATAGCTTTTGCCTCCTCGATATCAGCTCTCTCATCAACAAGTGCATCATGTAATTTGCATCAGAATTGGAATGATCTGCATCGTCACATGAAACTTCCAAAGGCCAAGAACTTTCCTCATTAGGACCAACACTAGACTGTCCACCTATAAAAAGAGGCAACAAAATATCGTACATGTCTTTGGAGCTAACAGATGTCTCCTTCGTACATGAAAGTAAAGTTTGAATAACATCTTCCACAAAAGCAACATCACGACTAACCAAAATGCATTTAGTCTATGGATGGTATAGATGATAGCCTTTGCTTTCAGACTATACCCAACAAAAATACATTTTACTGCTTTATCATCCAATTTCTTATGATGTTGTTCAGGCACTAATGCATATGCCAGACAACCAAAAACATGCAGGTGAGCAACAGATTGCTTACAACCATGTCAAGCCTCATATGGAATGATAGACTACAATGCTTTAGTGGGACACATGTTAAGTACATATGCTGCATACATTATAGCTTGAAGCAAGAAACTATGTGGTAAAGCTTGACTCTTGACCATGCACCTCGCCATCTCCATGAGTGACATGTTCTTTCGTTCAGCAACTCCATTTTGTTGAGGTGTATACAACACTGTACACTAATGTTTTATCCCACGATCAGCCTGAAATGCATTAAAGTCAAAAGACATATATCCCCCCCCCCCCTTGATGAGAATGGAGGGTGCCCATTTTAGATGCTGACAGATTTTTAGCCAAAACCAAAAATTGTTTGAAGCACATAAACACTTTGGACTTTGCTTTCAATGGATATACCCATGCATGCCTAGAAAAATCATCAATGAAAGTCACAAAGTAAAGATACTTTCCAAAAACAGGTGTCTACATAGGACCACATACATCACTGTGAACAAGCTGCAATTTCTAAGTAGCTCAAACTGAGCCATCTTTTGGAAAGGAGAAAACTGCATTTTTCCCAAAATAGAGCCTTCACAAACATGTTTATTGGGTGCCTCAAGTTTGGGCAAAGAGGACACCATTTCAGATTTCTACAAGCATAGAAAACTAGCAAAATTTAGATGACCAAAGCATGCATGCCAAAGCTTTGCATCTGAATTATACAGCCCATGACATAAAATGCCAGAAGCAATAATCATGTCCCCATTTGAGAGATCATGAACTGTACATCTGTCATCAACAAATTTCACAACCAAGCCAATCTTGGCTGAAGCTGAAACTGATAACATATTCTTCTTGATCCTTGGCACTAATAGAGCATCCGATAATGTGAAAGAACTACCATCAACAATAGTCAAAATGATCTTACCAACTCCTATGACAAGATACGAGGATATGTTGGCACATGTGATAGTATTCCCTATAGGGGCAAGCTCAAGTGAAGTGAAGAAACTACGCTGCCAGGTAATATGTTTGGTTGCCCCACTATCAAAGTACCAAACATCTGAGTCTACTACAGACATACACTGTTCAGGAGAGGATGGGTCAAAACTGCAAACAGTAGTAAACGCCCATTCTTCATTCTGCACTAGATTAGCAGACTTTGTTTTCGATGTAGAGGCCTCTACAATGCCATTCCAACCTCTTTCTTCTTTGCCTCTTTTGCAACCAGTTTTGGACAATTCTTTATGACATGATCATTTGCTTTACAATACTTGCAAAACAATTTCTCCTTTTCTATTTTCTTCTCTCCTCTGTCTTCCTTCTTCAATTGTGTAGAATTAGCTTATTTTTACTTACTAGTAGAAGAGCTCCATTTACCTTTGCCCTTCTGACTAGCCAGGAAAGCTTGATCCGCAACACACATAATGGCCCTATTCTTCATAAACTGATCTTCCTGCAATAGAACATAGACTAACTCCTCAACTGTCAAGGCATTTTGATTGCCTTTCATCATCAAACAAAGAGTAGAAGCAAAACTCTTGTATGAATAGGGAAGCCCATTCAAAATGGTCTGCACAAGTGAACTGTCAAGCAAGACTTCATCAGTAGAAATTGACTATTCCTTCAAATCTTTGATCTTTGTTAGAAAACTGTCCATAGAAACACCTTCATTCATATGCTCACTCTCCAACTATTTTCAGAGGTAAGCAACATGAGCCTCATTCCTAGCCTCGTACAATGTGGTAAGTGTATCCCAAGCATCCTTAGCTGTTCTGCAAGAGTGAATGTGAGGAATAATGGCACATTTGATAGACAAGGCTATCAATGCATGTGCTTGAGCATCTCTACCATCCCAACAAATTTGCTCTACAATAGGTGCAACAAAAACTGCATCACAAACAGGAATATGAAGAATATAGCCATCTTCAACACCATTTGCATCAACTTCAATATCTATATTTGCAGATGTAATAGGATGTTTTTCAACACCCTTCAAAAGATTCCATAGTCCTTTTGCGACCAATACATGATGCATCATATAAGCCCACAATGGGTAATTCGTACCATCCAACTTATCCTACACAACCAACATACAAAATACATCACTACTTTTAGCCATGGCCACTGACTAAAATACCCTGATGGAGAAAAATGATTGTATCTAAAAAAGTTGAACATAACTACCCTGACGAGTTCTGCTAAACTTATAACAGATGTTGAGACGCTTATATTGGCGAATTGAAACATGTATATATCTTTGGCACAAAAAGACAAAATAGTCTACACAATCACTACAATGGTGCGTTTGGAGAGTGAAACTAGTTCCTAATCACCCTGAGTATGCTCACCAAATATCATGCAATTCTGAGAATATGACCGGAGGAGTGTCGATGATGCCCTAGATGCAGCGATGACCTGCTCTGATACCAATTGTTGGAGTTAGACATAAAAGAATTATCTTATATAATCATTGTTAAACTTATTTCCATTCATAAGAAAGTTCAAACAGAGCTAAAAACTTTAATCTAATTAGTTTAATATAACTAATTTGTAAAAAAAAAAATCGAGTTGTGCCAAAAGTAATCCTCTAGTGACTCAACAAAGCTTGTAAATATAAAAGAAGGTTTTTTACAATAAAAATAAATAATTCTCTAAAAAGTAATCTTTACATGCTTAATATTCTCTTAGTGGATCCATTCTATAACCTTTTCTATCCTTGTTCCTTAACTTCTATATGCTTTTGCCTTTGTTTTGATACAAGCTGGAAAAGATGAATTCATATAAAACATCATGACACTCCCAACTCTTGCGTTTGCAAGTCAACATTTTGAACTTCCTTTGCATCCAATAAAATTACCTATACTCAAGAAAGTAAGATTCCATTCCAAAATTTAAAACTCTAGACTTCTATTTTGAGAATCCTTGTGTCACCGCCTCTTATAAATGAATCCTATACTTGTGTCTAAATTGAGATTTTCTTCCCTCCTTGAAAAAAGTTTCCTAATATGACTAATTTGGCACTATTTCATGTCTATAAAGCTTTTATCCTTAGATTCTTCCTAAATGACTTCAAAATTGAGACCACTAAGGTCAATGTTAAAAAATTATACTAATGATTGACACCTTTTATTTCCAACACATCTTATTTGCGTTGAAATAATTCAAAATATGTAATATGCTATTCTTTAGACATTGCTTGATGGAAATATTGATTAAGAACTCAATTAGACAATAAAAAAGGAATATCTATTAGCACGTGAGGTTTAAAAATGATAACAATAATAAAAAGCTTAAATTAAAGGTAAACTCTATCGAGTTATGATGCATAAATTTTATTTATCTGTAATTTAAGGTTACTTCCTTGGAAAAAAGTTATGTGATAAGGTCAAATAACAACATACGGGTGCATGAATGCATGTAAGAGGAACTTGAAATTAATAATATATTCCATTATGAGTATCTTTGATTATAACTCTATTATGTAAGAGAAACTCAAAATTTAATACCTAATAATTCATTTCTAATCATACACATTTGTGTTATGATGGTTATCAAGTATAGATTTCTAGGACACTAAGCGATGCATGCTATACCCTATTTGGAATGTTTATAAAAAAATATATGAAATGGGAAATTTTATAAGAGTTGAAGTAGTATGATTGAAATCATAATAGCACTTTTCTCATCTTGGGCTTTTGAGACTATATATTTTCATGGTATAAGAATCCAATATCATGGAACTTTAGGATTTTTTACAAACAATAATGTTTCGATGGTCACTACATGACAAAAAAGGCACTATGAAAGCAAAACACAATGCATGAAAATAAATTGAGCCAATTGTGTCTTTAGAACTATGCTAGAATTTTAACTTGTCAAAGCATTATACATTTGAGGTTGGTGTATACTATTGAACAAATCAATCCAAACCTTGTGAATATATGACTTTTTACACCTTTCTTTATGCTTTTCTGGATAGTGATTATTTTTATGAAATTCATACTATAATTCATTAAATGCAAGATTGTTTTTTTTATCATGACTCTACCATTCGTATAAATAAGCATGGCATATCCATTCTATGCCACTAGTCCAAATAGTCAAATAGATATTCTCTTTTTGTAGATTCATATGTCTTATGATGCTATGCTTATTAAGGGGAGCTTATCTCTTTAACAAGAACAATTTTCCCTTTTCAGTTACCACATGTGTTATAGAATTTTGACTTGCATATGAGAGAATGACCTTTGACTCTCCTCCCAATCAACTATTATATACATTTCTAGACTGAGAGTGATCTCTAGACTTAACTAGAGCTCACATATGCATGTTCAACCTCTACCATTGCATGGCTAACCACAATTGGGCCTCAATTGGATGTGTCCTAGTTTATTGGAGTTTACATAGGTTAGGTATACTTTTTTCAGTGAGGTTAAGTACCCACATACCCAAGTTAGAAGGCTCTATAGATTCTTTGGCAAAATAATCTTTTCTTTAACTTTTTAGGGATTGAACCCAAGACCTCCTCCTTCCCATCCTTAGAACTAACCACTGAAATACGATAAATCTTTAGTTAATACTCGAAAAAATCATGTGTTTTCAAGCTACTTTATAAAATCCCCTCCCTACCCGCCCCCCTTTGAAGGATGTTTTCATCCTTGAAAATACACTTCAAGTTATAAAGTATATAAAGCATTTGCTTGAGCCGATGCCCCTACCTAGGATCATCTCTCTCAATCAGTTAATCAGAAGGTGACTATATTTCTATACATCTTCAAAGAGTGGAATCCATGTGTGGTCTGATCCTTGCCCATATCATATAGTGTACCATCTCCCTTTGCACTTGATGAGTTGAATCTAGTGTGAAGCATGGAAATAATTATAATAGTGGATTAGAGAGCAACCCTATTTGATTCACTTAATCTTGGTCCTCTTTAGGGAGTGGTCCAAATGGTGGATTTTCCAATCATCTTTCAAGCCATATTGTATTCTATTTCTCCATCTAGATGCATTGTTATCATTGGACAAAAACATTGGATGAACACTTTATCAGATTGATCAGACAATGCCAAAATCGATATTTTTTCATATCTCGTTGGTTCAATTACGCACTTATGTGTAAGTTTATTACACCTGTAGAAAGTTCTTTGAACCACCTAAGACTTAACCACCTAAGACTTAACCAAGTATTTAATATTTTAGAAAGGTTCAAGAAACCTTTCTCTTGTTTCCTCAATTGGGTGGATGCTTCCAAAAACTCATTGGAAGCTTTTAAGTATTTCAAATCTTTGATGATCTTATTTGAACTTACTTGCATTTGTTTGCGCAAATGAATGTTTACTAGGATCAACCAAAGATAAACATCTATTTTGGTTGTTTATACTAGCTTTTAGTTCTAAGCAACATCTACCAACCTTTTACTTGAAAAGAGGAGTAACCAATCCACACTTTAAGTCCTTGGTAGAAATTAGGAAAGAAGGGTTCCATTAACTTTTGGTCAACCTAACAACTACAAGAACAAATCAAACCCTCAATGAATTTTCCAGAGTCTCGTAATCGTCCAAATTTTGGGCACTTTCTCAAAATACATGAACAAGATCCAAAAATCAATCACCTTTAACTTTTTTTTTTTGTACCACCATAAACACTTTGATGTTAATGCAAAAATTGACATTATGGATCACCAAGTCCACATTCATACCATTGTGCAGTGACTCTTGCTTTGAAACTCAACGTTCTCTTAGTTTAAAATCTTGAACTAGAAACTGAATATTGTCTCAACTTTTAATAGCTTGAGCCATTGTGTTTATACAACATTTTGCTCCAAAGTTCAACCTTTTCTTTCATGCTTTAAAACAAAGCATACAATACTAACTTTTAGACCTTTGAGCTGAAGATCCTTTAATAAAAAATAGGTTCTATGCTCAAAATCATGGTCTTAACTCAGACTCTTGACTTGTTTTTTATTATTTCTTTATCCTTTTACTTTTTTATACCTTAAACATAACTTGTTCAAGAAGTAAACTTATCAATATTCTTAGTCATACAAGTCAAGGAATAGCTGTTGATATATTTAGGTAGTGATGTGTGTGAACACACTAGGGCTGCCAGGGCACTTTTTTCCCTCTTTAGGAGGTTTTTTTCCCCCGGCTTATATATACGCCTATTGCCCTAATGGGCTACTTATCTTTGTAACTTCTCTAGTAATACATTCAGTATTGTGTGTTGTGCTCCAAGCTTCTTCTTCTTCCTCGTGCTTTTCGCGTGCTTCCGCAGACGTCTAACTCCAACAATTGGTATCAGAGCAGGTCGTCGCTTCATCTAGGGCGTTGTCGACACTCCTCCGGTTGCAGTCTCAGAATCGCACAAATTTTGGTGAGCATACTCAGCGTGTTTTTGAGATCAAAACATCTTCGCTCTGTGGTGCCGAAATCGTGATCTCAACTCGTTTCAGCCTCCGAACATACTATTGCAATGCTTGTGCAGGCTATTTTGTCTTTTAGTGCCAAGGTATATACCAGTTTCTGTTCGCTAGTATAAGTGTCTCAAAGTTCATTACAGGTCTAGCGGAATTTGTCTCGACGGTTTTGTTCAACTTTTTGAGATACAGTCCATTTTTTGCATCAAGGTATTTTAGTCACCGGCCATGGCTGAAAGCAGTGATGTATTCCGTATATTGGATGTTGAGGATAAGTTGGATGGTACCAGCTACCCGTTATGGGCTTTTATGATGCGGCATGTGTTGGTTGCAAAAGGACTATGCAACATTGTGCAGGGTGTCGAAAAACATCCTATCACACCTAGAACTGTTACAACTGCAGGTACTGAAGCTGATGCAGAAGGTGTTGAAGATGATGATATTCTCATATTCCTGTTCGTGCTACGGTTTCTGCTGCACCTACTATAGAGCAGATTCGCTCGGATGGCAAAGATGCCCAGACACATGCATTGATAGCTTTGTCTGTCAAACGTGCCATTATTCCTCACATTCGCTCTTGCAAAACAACTAAGGATGCTTGGGATACACTTAGCACATTGTACCAACCTAGGAATGAGGCTCGTGTTGCTTACTTCCGAAAATAGTTGGAGAGTGAGCACATGAATGAAGGTGATTCTATGGATAGTTTCCTAACGAAGATCAAAGACTTGAAGGAACAATTGATTTCTGCTGATGAGGTTATACTAGATAGCTCACTTGTGCAGATCGTTTTGAATGGTCTTCATGATTCATATCAGAGTTTTGCTTCTACTCTTTAGTTGATGATGAAAGGCAATCCAAATGCCTTATCATTTGAGGAGTTACTCTCTGTTCTGTTGCAGGAAGATCAGTCCAGGCAGAACAGGTCCATTATGCGAGTTGCAGATGAAGCTTTCCTGACTAGTCAGAAGGGCAAAGGAAAATGGAGCTCTTCAACTAGTAAGCAAAAATCTGCTAATTCTGCATATTCAAAGAAGGAAGATAAAGATGAGAAGAAATCAGAAAAGCAGAAATTTTTTTGTCCGTACAGTAAAGGGAATGATCATATCATAAAAACTGTCCGAAACTGGCTGCTAAAGAGGCAAAGAAGAAAGAGGCTAGAATGTTTATTTGTAGAGGCCTCTACACCAAAAATATAGTCTGCTAATCTTGTGCAGGAAGAAGAATGGGCATTTACTAGTGTCTGCACTTTTGACCCATCTTCTCATGAGCAGTGCATGTCTGCAGTAGACTCAGATGTTTGGCATTTTGACAGTGGGGCGACCAAACATATTACCTCACAACGCAGTTTCTTCTCTTCACTCGAGCTTGCCCCTATAGGGAATACTATTACATGCACCAACAACTCCTCTTATCCTGTTATGGGAGTTCGTAAGATCATTTTGACTACTACTGATGGTAGTTCTTTCACTTTGTCAGACGCTTTATTTGTGCCAGAGATCAAGAAGAACCTATTATCAGTTTCTACATTAGCCAAGATTGGCTTGGTTGTGAAATTTGTTGATGATAGGTGTACAGTTCATGATCTGTCAAATGGCGATGAGATTATTGCTTCTGGCATTTTATGTCGTGGACTGTATAAGCTCATAGACTATGAAAGATCTGTAAATGATTTGGCATGTGCAGTAAATGATTCTCAGGCCATGTCAGATACAAAGCTTTGGCATGCACGCTTTGGTAATCTGAATTTTGCTAGTTTGCTACATCTGTAGAAATCTGAAATGGTGTCCTCTTTGCCCAAACTTGAGGAACCCGGGAAACATGTTTGTGAAGGCTGTATTTTGGGAAAAATGCAACATTGGTCCTTTCCAAAAGATGGTTGAGTTTGGGCTACTCAAAAATTGCAGCTTGTACATAGTGATGTCTGTGGTCTTATGCAGACACCTTCTTTTGGGAATTATCTTTACTTCGTGACTTTCATCGATGATTTTTCGAGGCATGCATGGGTATATCCATTGAAGGCAAAGTCCGAATTGCTCATGTGCTTCAAACAGTTTTTGGTTTTGGCTGAAAATCTGTCAACATGTAAGATGGGCACCAGCTTCAGATCGAAGGGGGGAATATATGTCTTCTGATTTTAATGCATTTCTGGCTGAACATGGGATAAAACACATGTGTACAGTGCCATATACACCTCAATAGAATGGAGTTGTTGAACAAAAGAACAGGTCGCTCATGGAGATGGCGAGGTGTATGGTCAAGAGTCAGGCTTTACCACATAGTTTCTGGCTTGAGGCTATCATGTGTGTAGCATATGTACTAAACTGGTGTCCCACTAAAGCGCTATAGTCTATCACTCCATATGAGGCTTGGCATGGCCGCAAGCCATCTGTTGCTCATCTGTGTGTTTTTGGTTGTTTGGCATATGCATTAGTGCCTGAACAACATTGAAGAAAATTGGATGATAAAGCAGTAAAATGTATTTTTGTTAGGTACAGTTCTGAAAGTAAAGGCTATCGTCTGTATCATCCACAGACTAAACACATTCTGGTTACCCGTGATGTTGTTTTTGTGGAAGATGCTATTCAGCCATTGCTTTCATGTACTAAGGAGACATCTATTAGCTCCAAAGACATGTATGATACTTTGCTGCCTCTTTTTACATGTGGACAGTCTAGTGCTGGTCCTAATGAGGCAACTTCTCAGCCTTTGTAGGTTTCATGTGATGATGCAAATAATTCCATTTTTGATGCAGATGTGCATGATGCACTTATTGATGAGAGAGATGATATTGAACAGACAAGAACTATGCCAAAATGACTGGTGCAGACCTTGCGTGACAGCAAATTAGATGCACCTCTGTCATATGCTCTCATAGTGCCTCTTTTGCATCAGATTGCTATGCTATGGCTGCATCTAGTCTCTATGATGAGAATGAACCTATTTCGTTTGAAGAAGCACAAAATTCAAAAAATTGGATGACTGCTATGCAATCTGAATATGATGCTATAATGAAGAATGGTACTTGGTCTTTATGTGACTTACCTCCTGGCAAGAAGGCCATTGGCACTAAGTGGGTATACAAGTTGAAGCGTAAACTGGATGGTACAGTTGACAGGTATAAGGCCAGGCTTGTTGCAAAGGGCTATGCACAGGAAAGAGGCATTAATTTTGATGAGACCTTTGCACCTACATGTCGTATGACTACTGTTCGGAGCATCTATGCACTTGCAGCTCATCATGGTTGGAATGTACATCAATTGGACATTAAAACAACATTTCTGAATGGTGACTTGCATGAGGAAGTGTACGTTTTTCAGCCCTGTGGCTTTGTGCAAAAAGGGCATGAAAACCAGGTGTGAAGGTTAAAGAAGGCATTATATGGCTTGAAGCAAGCACCACGTGCTTGGTATGAGAAGATACATGCCTATCTAGTTGCACATGGTTTTGAGAACAATCCAACTGAAAGCACCTTATATGTTAAGCGTGCTATTGATGTGCTTCTGATCATTGTTGTCTATGTTGACGACATGCTGCTCACTGGTCCTATTGAGAAACATATTGCTGATTTTAAGGCTGATTTGCATGCCTCATTTGAGATGTCTGATTTGGGGCATTTGCATCACTATTTGGACATTCAATTTATGCAAGTTGATGGTGGAATGGCTTTGTGTTAAACGAAATATATTGACACATTATTGCAGCGTTTTGGCCTTGAAGACTGTAAGCCTATTGCCACTCCTATGGAGATAGGTTTACGATTGAGTCTTCATGATGCTGGAGATGCATTTGATGATGTTCTCTATCAGCAAGCTGTTGGATGCTTGATTTACTTATGCATCACTCGGCCAGATATTCAATTTGGTGTCCCACAGATAAGCAGGTTTATGCATTGCCGAGGAGTCAAGCATTCGCAGGCAGTTAAGCGCATCTTTCGCTATTTGAGTGGTACTCGGCTACTTGGTTTGTTTTATCTCAAGGGGGCATCACTACCACCAGATTTTCATGCTTTTTCTGACTCTGATTGGGCTGGTTGCTATGACATTCATGTGTCCACTAGTAGCTTTTGCTTCATGCTTGGTAGCTCATGTATATCTTGGTTGAGCAAGAAGCAGCCTATTGTGGCCACTTCTAGTTGTGAGGCTGAGTATAGGGCAACTTTCACAATGACTGTTGAGTGTGTGTGGCTCAAACGCCTTATGGCTGATTTGGGTGTTGGTCAGACTTCTGCCACCACCATCTTCACTGACAGTCAGAGCGCATTGGCAATTGCGAGGAACCCTGTGTTCCATGCTCTCACTAAGCACATTGAGGTGCATTATCACTATGTTAGGGAGAGGTTCTCTACTGGGGAGATCAGCTTGGCATATGTGCCTATGCAGGAGAAGATTGCAGACCTTTTCACGAAGGCTTTGCCAAGGGAGAAGTTTGAAGCTTTTCGCAAAGCTTTGGGCTTACTTCCTTTTGTGGAGTGATTTTGACATAAGTTGGCACTTCCTTATACATGAGTGCCAGCTCCTTGTTCACTGCATCACTCCCAAGGGGGATTTGCTGATATATTTAGGTAGTGATATGTGTGAACACACTAGGACTGCCGGGGCACTTTTTTCCCTGTTTAGGAGGTTTTTTCCCCTGGCTTGTATATACGCTTATTGCCCTGATGGGCTACTTATGTACATTCTCTAGTAATACATTCAATATTGTGTGTTGTCCTCCAAGCTTCTTCTTCTTCCTTGTGTTGTTCGCGTGCTTCCGCAGACGTCTAACTCCAACAATAGCTTCATACATACAAATTCCTTGAATATTTTGATTCACTATAACTTAATACCATTCATATTTTGCGTTTATCCATTTATCATTTTGGATTGGAATACCTTTGGTTCTTATACAAGATCATAAATGTTGAGGTACCATTGGTACTCTTCAAGATTGTTCCCAAAATTCAATTCTTCTTGAAAATTTATAATTCCATGTAGTAAGACTATTATGAGTCTTCCAAAGATTTTTTTTTTGTGAAAACTTGTTTGATTTGATTCACATTTTCCACAATTTTTATCCATATTTTCCATATGATTATCCAATTAAGTACCTTCTTCCATAACTTCTAGTTGAAACATTTATTATATGATTCTATAAATGGATTACATTAAGTAACAAACGCACTTATATTCTTAGTTTGGTTATCTTTAGTTTATGTATTCCAAAGTGTACTTATACTTTTATTATGGAATACTTTCCAAGGATGCATGTATCGTATGCGTGGAGATTCTATGACAAGTTTTTATTGACCACTGCCAACGCATTCTCCTTTGAACTCTTATAATTTATCTCCAAATTCTTTTGAGTTCTCTATGACATGCATCATTTATTTCTAGTCCTATCCCATGTCTTATTATTCAAGAATTAGGATGTGTGAGGTAAATCCTCTCATACACTATGAAAGAAACTAACTAAACTGATGGATCAAATTTACTTCCAATCATCATCCTAGGGAGTGTTATTTTATGCTTTTATTCTCATTCCAAGTACCTTTACAAATTGGTAATCTACTTCCAACACAACACCATGCTTCTTTTCCATGCATGCATACTAAGAGATGCAATCTTTTATGCATGCATACTTTTCAATGCACTATGCAATTGTTCATCGAAGATATCCATGCAATAACTTAAGATTCAGCTTTCTACTTTTCTATGTATTCATTATCCTTCCTAACAGCCTAATCGTGTATTATTCCTTATGGATGCATTCATAATGAAAACACCTTCATTGAAATAAATCATTACGAGTGCATGCCAAATGTGCCAATCCTTACACTTATTAATTCAAAATTTCACATGCAATAATGGCATGCTCCAATAATGCATGAAAAGAAACATGCATACATTATCTTTTCTTTAAATTATTAACATCATTTTCAACTTCTAATGAGAATATGAGTTATACATTTCATGCATATTTTCTCATGTTATCTGAACATGCTTTTTCCCGCCGTGCATGTTCATACTATGTTAGTTGCATGATAAAGAAAGTAAAAACATTAAAGAACTAAATGAATGAGTATTTTCACGATTATTTTTGTTGAAGAAACTCCACTTGAAGTGCACAAACTCGAATATTTTAGGTTGGATCATCTCTATTGTTCATCATATAGTTTTCCATTTTGCATGTGAATCTTTATACTTCCATCATAATGGTGGAGCTCTCTTTGTATCCAAGTCTGAAGCCTAAAAATAGGCATTGGTCCACTTAAAGTAGAGATTGAGAGAGAATAAGTACAATCAAGTAGCAAATCGAAAATATCCATGCGCTTTGCATCATATATGGAAAGGAATGGGTTATGTGTAGAAAAGAATGCTTGAGTTTCGTGGATTGATGAGAGAGATCCTTATGTTGACTATATATCCATATGCATCAATTCAAGTCAAGATGCAATGTATATGGAGAGGTTAGTTGCATATTTTTACAAGTGGTAAGGGACAAGATGGAGCTTCCTCCCACTCACAATCCTACCAATTGTAGTCCTGGGCAGTATAAGTGTGTGTGGGTGGTAGAGAGTGTGAAAGGGGGCATCCTTTCATAGACAGAAAAACCAAGAGAAGATGTCCATGAAGAAGATGCATGCACAAGGCTTTTTTAACTACATTCGGATGCAAGAAAACACATCTATGAGGGAAGCGAACAAAAACTTGAGTATAGAAAACATGGGGGGCTCCTATAGTAAGTGGGTTGAGCTATGGCCAACATAAGGAGCATGGCCAATTTGTCATGTGGATCTTGATACTACTGGAGTTTGGGGTCTACGAAAGCATGCGAACAGCACAAGGAAGAAGAAGAAGCTTGGAGCACAACACACAATACTGAATGAATTATCAAGAGAAATGTACAAAGATACGTAACCCGTGAGGGTTTTAGCTGTATATACAAGCAAGGGGAAAAAAACCTCCTAAAAAAGGGAAAAAAGTACCCCGGTGGTCCTAGTGTGTTCACACATATCACTATCAAAATATATCAACAAATTCCCCTTGGGGGTGATGTGGTGAAGAAGGAGCTAGCACTCATGTATAAGGAAGTGCCAAGCTATGTGGTATCAATCCACAATAGAAAGTAATCCCAAAGATTTGCGGAAAGCTTCAAACTTCTCCCTAGGAAGAGCCTTTGTGAAAAGGTCTGCAACCTTCTCCTGTGTGGGAACAGATGCCAAACTGATGTCTCCAGCAGAGAACCTCTCCCTGACATAATGACGGTGCACCTCAATGTGATTAGTGCAACCATGGAACACAGGATTCCTCGCAACTGCCAATGTGTTGTGATTATCAGTAAAGATGGTGGTGGTAGAAGACTGACCAACACCCAAATCAATTGTAAGGCATCTAAGCCACATGCACTCAACAATTGTTGTAAAAGCTACCCTATAGTTATCCTCACAACTAGAAGTGGCCACAATAGGCTGCTTCTTGCTCAACCAAGATATGCATGAGCTACCAAGCATGAAGCAAAAACCATCGGTGGACACACGAGTGTCATAGCAACCAACCAACTCAGAGTCAGACAAAGCATGTAAATATGGCAGTAGTGATCCCCCCTTGGGTTAAAACAGTCCAAGTAGCCGCATACCACTCAAGTAGCAAAAGATGTGCTTAACCATACCAATGCTTGACATTTAGGCAATGCATAAACTTGCTCATCTGTGAGACAACAAACTTAATATCTAGCCGAGTAATGCATAAGTAAATCAAGCATCCAATAGTGTGATGATAGAGAATAGCATCAAATGCATCTCCAACATCATGAAGAATCAAATGTAAACCAGTTTCCATAGGAGTGGCAATAGGTTTGTAGTCTTCATGGCCAAAATGCTACAATACTGTGTCAATATATTTTGTTTGACACAAAGCTATTCTACCATCAACTTGCATAAATTGAATGCCCAAATAATAATGCAAATACCCAAATCTGATATCTCAAATGAGGCATGCAAATCAACCTTAAAATTACCAATATGCTTCTCATTAGGACAATTGAGCAGCATGTCTAATGTCATCAACACGGACAACAATGATCAGAAGCACATCATTTGCATGCATAAGATGTAAGGTGCTCTCAATTGGAGTGTTCTCAAAACTATGTGCAATCACGTAGGCACGTATCTTTCCATATCAAGCACATGGTACTTACTTCAAACTATATAATGTCTTTTTCAACCTGCACACTTTGTTTTCATGCCCTTTCTGCATAAAACCACGGGGCTTAAAAATATACACTTCTTCATGCAATTCACCATTCATAAATGCAGCATTAATGTCCAATTGATGTACGTTCAAACCATGATGAGCTGCAAGTGCATGAATACTATGAATAGTAGTCATTTGGCATGTAGGAGCAAAGGTCTCATCTAAATCAATACTTTCTTGAGCATGAGCTTTTGCAACAAGCCTAGCCTTATACCTGTCAGTTGTTCCATCAAGCTTAGGCTTCAACTTGTGTATCCATTTAGTGCCAATGGAATTCTTGCTAGGAGGCAATTCACATAAAGACTAGGTACCATTTTCATAATAGCATCATATTCTGATTGCATAGCAGCCATCCAATTTTCTTAATTTTGTGCTTCATCAAACGAAACATGATCATTCGCATCACAAAGTTTAGAGACAACCATAACATAGAAATTTGATGCAAAAGAAGCACTATGAGAGCCTGAATGAGTACGATATGATAGAGGTGCATCTAATTTGCTATCTCGCAAAGTCTACACCAACCATTTAGGCATAGATTTTTCTTCCTCTATATCAGACCTCTTATCAACAAGTGCATCATGTAAATCTGCATCAAAAATAGAATGATCTGCATCATCATGTGGAACCTACAGAGGCAAAGAAATCACCTCATTTGGACCAACACTAGACTATCCACCTGTTAAAGGAGGAAGCAAAGTTACACATCTTTGGAGCTAAGTGATGTCTCCTTAGGACATGAAAGTAATGGTCAAATTGCAACTTCCAAAAAAACAACATCATGGCTAACCAAAATGTGTCTAGATTGTGGATGATACAGACGATAGCCTTTGCTTTCAGAATTGTACCCAACAAGAATGCATTTGACTGCTTTATCATCTGATTTCCTATGTTGTTGTTCATGCACTAATGCATATGTCAGACAACCAAAGACACGAAGATGAGCAATAGATGGCTTGCGATCATGACAAGCCTCATATGGAGTGATAGACTGCAATGCTTTAGTGGGATACCTCTTAAGTACATATGATGCACACATAACGGCCTCAAGCAAAAAAACTATATGGTAAAGTGTGACTCTTGACCATACACATTGCCATCTCCACAAGTGACTTATCCTTCCTTTCAAGAACTCCATTTTGTTGAGGTGTATATGGCATTGTACACTAATGTTTTATCCCACGTTCAACCAGAAATGCAATAAAAACAGAAGACATATATTCCCCCCCTCGATCAGAATGGAGGTTGCCCATTTTACATGTTGATAGATTTTTTAGCCAAAACTAGAAACTATTTCAAGCACATAAACACTTCGGACTTTGCTTTCAATGGATATACACATGCATTCCTTGAAAAATCATCAATGAAAGTCATGAAGTAAAGGTAGTTCCCAGAACCCAGAAGAAGGTGTTTGCATAGGACCACAAATATCATTGTGAACAAGCTGCAATTTTTTGGTAGCTCGTAGTGAACCATCTTTTGGGAAGGAGGAACATTGCATTTTGCCCAAAATACAACCTTCACAGACATGCTTACCAAGTGCCTCAATTTTGGGTAGAGAGGACACCATTTTAGATTTTGCAGGTGTAGCAAACTAGCAAAATTCAGATGGCCAAAGGATGCATGCCAAAGCCTTGCATCTGACATAGCATGAGAATGTTCACTATACATACTCAATCATTCACATATTTTGCATAATCTATGAGCTCATACAACTCATGACATAAAATGCCAGAAGCAATAATGGCATTGCCATTTGACAGATCATGAACTATACATTTGTCATCAACAAATTTTACAACCAAGCCCATCTTGGCTAATGCTAAAACTCATAACATATTTTTCTTGATCCCTGGCACAAATAAAGCATTTGACAATGTAAAAGAACTACCATCAACAATAGTCAGAATGATCTTACCAACTCCCATGACAGGATAAGACGAGTTGTTGGCACATGTGACAGTATTCTCTATAGGGGCAACCTCAAGTGAAGTGAAGAAACTGCACTGCAAAGAAATATGTTTGGTTACCCCACTATCAAAGTACCAAACATCTGAATCTATTGCAGACATACATTGTTCATGAGAAGATGGTTCATAACTACAAATAGTAGTAAATGCTCATTCTTCATTCTGCACAAGATTTGTGGACTCTGATTTGGGTGTAGATGCCTCTACAACAACCATTCCAGCCTCTCATGAGGGGGCCTCTACAACAACAAGATTAAATCCAAGTAGGCCCCTCATGAGGGGGACGAAGGGGTTATCAACCTCCTTTGTACAACCCTCTAGCTTTGTACGTTCTTCCAATTCTTTGTGGGATACAGGGGGTCCCATGGGTGCTACGCCAGTTCACTCATACTTTTGTTTTCTTTTATTTTAATCAAAGTGCGAGAGAGTAGGTTAATGCCGAACTTCCTCTTTCGAAAAAAAAAATCATTCCAACCTCTTTTTTCTTTGCCTCTTTTGAAGCCAGTTTTGGACAACTCTTTATGACATGATCATTTCCTTTACAACATTTGTAAACTAGATGAAGCAGCAACCTTTTTTGATACCAATTGTTGGAGTTTGAGGTCTGCAGAAGCACACAAACAACACAAGAAAGAAGAAGAAGCTTGGAGCACAACATACAATATTGAATGTATTAGCAAGAGAAATGTACAAAGATAAGTAACACGTTAGGGTTATAGGCATATATACAAGCGGGGGGAAAAAACCTCTTAAAGAGGGAAAAAGGTGGCCCGATGGTCTAGTGTGTTCACACACATCACTACCAAAATATATCAATAGATGATTGGGGTTGTTTCTACCTACAAGGGATTGTTTTGAGCATACATGCCTTCTTTCATGGGCAAGGTGAGTTGTGGAAAAGATTAGGAGTGTACTTGATTTTTATGTGAATCTTGATGCTTAGGGGTTTTGACACCTCCAAGGGGCTCCAGAAGAACTTATGCTTTTGCAAAACATGCTTAAGAGATGAGCAAAAACTTGTTCTTTTGATGCGTGAAGAGATTTGATGGAGGATTCATTCTTTTCCCACGTATGGAATTTTAAACTGATTGGTATCAATATAATACTGATACATCAACTAAGAAACACATCAATCTTGAATATTCTATGTGGAGAGTTGGTTGTTCCATGTTGATATAAAGTAGCTTAAGAAAGGTTAAACTCATATAATATTATATTAAGCTTTACCTTGATGGTTGAATCTAATGGATGGGAAGAAGAGTTCTTGGGTTCAATCCCCATAAAATGCAAAGGAAAAGATATTTTGTCAAAGAATCTCTAGAGCCGCCTAACTCCTGTACCCTAAGAGTATGCAAGTACATCTAACATGTGTAAACTCTAGTCAATCAGTTGACTTGTCCAACTGGCATCCAATTGTGGTTATACATGTATTCTTGGAGGTTGAACAAGTGTGTTTGAGATCCAATTAACTATAGTGATCTTTCTGAAATCAAATCTATATAATAGCGGGTTGGGAGGAGAGTCACAGATCCTTCTCTCAAATGCAAGTTAAAAACTGAAGATCTTGACTATGGAGGCGTTTTTGACATCAAAATCTCTCGATATTTGCAAAGGAAGATGATTTTGATGTTGAAACTCCCCCATAGTTGAGATCTTCGATTTTTTACTCACATATAAGAGAAGAATCTATGAGTCTCATCACAACTTGCCACTATATAGATCTTTGATTTCCAAAAGATCACTAGATTTAATTGGAGCTCAAATACACTTGTTCAACCTCCACTAGTATATGCATGACCACAATTGGTCCTCAACTCGATAATGTCTCGATTGACTAGAGTTTACACATGTTAGGTATACTTATACACTCTAGTGTACTCAAGTTTGAAGGCTCTAAAGAGTCTTTGACAAAATATTTTTTCCTTTGCATGTTATGGGGATTGAACCCAAGAACTCTTCTTCCCATCCATTAGAATCAACCATCAAGGACAAGTTTATTGCTTGACTAATACTTTAGAAGGTTATAATATTATTTGAGTTTAACCTTTCTCAAGCTACTTTATAATAACATGGACCTACCAACTCTCTACATAAAATATTCAAGATTGATTTGTTTCTTAGGTGATGTATCAATATTATATTGATACAAATCAACTTAAAAATTCCATACATGGGAAAGGAATGAATCCTCCACCAAATCTCTCCTCGCATCAAAAGAAAAAGAAAGAAAATATCAAGATGTGCATTATATTATAGATTATATTTTTCATGCTAATAAATAGGACACACAGGTGATGATAAATTATAAGATTTGGTTCTACATATATCCATTCATGAACAAAATGAGCTTCACTCTTTCTAATCACTTTGATCACTTAAGGAGACCTTTGAAAACATTTAGATCTTTTTTCCATCACTGAATAATAAAATTTATTTGAATGATAACATAGTCAACCATATTGTTCGTTCATGAAAATGCTAGAATAAAATCTAGGTTCACGTGCGAAAGAGAGTAAGACAATACACTATGAATGATTATCTCCACTGAGGTGTCCACACAACACAAAAAGAACACCATGCCTTCACAAAAAACAAGAGGGAGGGAGGGGGAAGGGGTGGAGAGAGAGAGAGAGGAAGAACAATCAAATTGATATAAAAATTAAATCAACTATTCGACTATTTACATCTCAGTAAGTATCTTCATGTATGGCCTAGAGATCTTTCATAGTGATCTCGATAGAGAATGAGTGTTTGGTTAATGTTTCTTGTACTCTTTGATGATGGACTGTCTTTCTTGTATGCTCTACGATAGAAATTAGGCATGCCCTAGATCCCACCTATGCATGCAAAGACCAATTGCAACTCTCGACCCATTGGAAAGTAGATATGGGATGTTTGCCTAGCATCCCACTATCCCTTAACCATGGGCAATCACATCTAGGACTTGAAATGGCTCTCTTCAAGTCCCACATGACTCTCCTTTTGGGATCTCTTACAATTCAAGCACTCTACATAGACATACATCAAAGAGGTAGATCTTTGATTCTAATGCCTACACCACAAGATTATTGTTAATCAAGCCATATAATCATTTCCCTATTCTTGTGTGACCTAAATTGCTTGAGGGATAGGAGTTAGCGGAGGGAGCGAAATTTAGTTACAGGCCTGATATTATGCTTCATGAAGATAACCACTACAATTGTTTTATGCGGAGCCGATTTGGAGACGATGTAGTCCTGAAGGAATTGAATTTTTCTTTAAAGGAAGTTCGATCTTTCATATCTACTCTCCCTGATAGCTTGAATTAATTTGTACAATGAAGGGCATAACACCCATGGAACCCCCCAAATCCCACACAAGCAAAGGTTGAATGTCTAACACATATTGGGATTGAACAAAGCCCAAAGGCCCACTAACATTAGAAACAAGATAGGGATTACCATAAGGCCAAAATGAGGGGACCAATTTTGATTTGCTGCAATGCGCACGATCCTTACCCCAACAATAAAGATCCACGAGGGTGCTCGAAGGCCTACACATTTCCAAAGGGATCTAGGTTTTCATCTCACCACATGATGTGGTGAGGGGCATCTTGCCAATGCAGCCTATGGGGCTTTAATGTGGTGAGGGGCATCTTGCCAATGCAACCTATGGGGCTTTAAACCTCCCCCCCCCCCCCCCCCCAAGGGAGGCCAGCTAAGCTCAGGTTGCTGGACCAAGGAATTGAATTAGCCGACCATAATAACATTAGAGTAATTACGCTACCAAAAGTATTCTATCAGTATTTTATACCTCCTTGACTTAGATTTAGCATAGGATACGAGCATAATCTTAACTATAATTTTCATATCAAGATTCACAAGGCGACTTTTCTCTTGGTTGAGCCTTCCTTGGGTGGTTTTAGATTTGAATTGCAGTTCCCTAGAGGAAGACCTTTATGCCGATCTGATCTTTGTACTAAAAAAGATATAATCGAGTTATATTTGATAGATTTTAACGATGGAGGCCAACATTATGCAAGAGAATCCCCACTATTGTTTCCGTTCCATTGTAACTCGTTCTAAAATCCAAAAGCTTTTTTGCGCTACGCAAATCACCAACCTGATCTTTCATCTATACGTAAACAGGAGTTGATTCCTTTTTCAGCATGATTCAGAGTTGATGTCAATATTCGCATATCAATCCTGGCAGCGGCTCTATCACTACCTCATAATTAAGTCGGTTTAGTGGAATCCACGTATGTACCAATACCCGTCTTGGTTTTCGTATTATCTACGCATGGTCACAAAACGAAAAATCTTCTGTATCGTCTTTCCACACACATACACAAGCACAGAGAGAGAGAGAGAGAGAGAGAAAGTACATATGGAAGACGTGAAAAAATATATGTATACGAAAAATCTTCTGTATCGTCTTTCCACACACATACACACGCACAGAGAGAGAGAGAGAGAGAGAGAAAGTACATATGTTTGGTGTACTGTTTCTCATTCAAGTTTGAGGTTAAGGCCACGCGTTATCGGACACGATAGCCTTCAGGATAGTGAGATTTTTACTGCCAACTAAAAAAAATGGAGGATCCAATGACTGAAAGCTGTAAAATATCATGTTTGAGACATCCAAAAACTATCGAACAGGTGGAGGGCCTTCCTGTTAACGATACTCTATCTTACAACCCTAATCGTATACGTTTACATTTCCCTTAGCCAGGTGAAACTCCGGGCTTCAAATGACCAAAAGATTTAGTTAATGTTTCAGGTCAACCATTTCCTGACAAGTTTGTAACATGTTGATGGTTTCCTCGTCCTTCAATACAGACTGTACAATATCCCCCTGCACAATATCTGGAACTTCCAGATCATCAACAGTGCCTAGAGGAAGTAAGAACAAGAAGATAAGGGGGGTCAAGCGTAAGAGACTGCGCAAAACAATGGCAATCCATAGATTACTGTAGTCTTCCCTATTAATATGCAGCTGTTGTAGGAGGAAGGCACCATTCCATGATGCACATGTCGCTCCAAAATTGGATACTGACATTAAAAATGCGAATACTGTGCCTTCCACGCCGGGTGGACACAACCGAGCAGACAAAACCATAAAAGGAATCAGCTGTAGTCTCCCTATTATATCTGTTAACGTCTCATCTCCAACTACAAATGCATGATCTGGAATACCCATTCGTAAATTCCATCTGTTAACAATAATCGTGTCACATAACCCTGAGGCAGCATAAGCAATCTGCAACAAATGAGCAACATGAAGGAGTTTAGTAACTAAACCATCGATTGAAGATACTTTAGCTCCAATCCAGGTTATTCTTAACAGTGCATGGGCTTTGCTATTCACATATGTTGACCCATGATATGTCTTATAAGCTCCACAAGAAAACGGACTTATTCTACAAAAACACATCTGGTGAGGAACGGTTTTAGATGCTTTGTCTCAAAATCTTGCATACAGACATAGATAGTCCAGGATGAATCACCTCGCATACACCATCACGAAGAAGAAATCATACATATCAACTTCTGATGTTATCCCGTGTGAATCTTTCATTGGTGTCTTCGTGAATTTTGAAATGTTTAAAATGGTTTGTGATACTCCTTTGCACTTTGCAGGACTCAATTACAGCACTTCACTTTAGATCCGGTCAGAGTGGATGATTCAATCACAAATTCTCGTGCCCTCTAAGATTGCGCTATTTCTTTAGCTGTTTGACATTCTTTATGCATGACTTTAGTCTTTAAATAGCCTGCTAGGTTCTCACGTACATTACAGATCCTGCTTTGTTGCTGTGAAAATTCTATCGAGCGTTTCAAAGCGAAATCCTGCGTCTCACGTCTGGATCCTTCATTACCGTCTACAATTTCACTATTCTCGAATGTTAGGATTTGTCGCCCGCTATTTCTTTACTGGCATTTCCTTCTCCTCATTCTGCCTTTAAATCACCCTTTTCCGAGAATGGAAAATCTGTTATGAAATTCAACGATGCATTTTGTTGTGACCTTATTCCAGTGGCGAAATATTTTAGCAACATGAAGATTTTCAAGACTTCTGTTTTTCTTCTTAGAGATTATCCATATACAGGGATCGTTGAGCATTGGAGAACGAAGGCAGCCTGTTTGATAAGCACGTTTTGTAAAGGCATAGATATCGCCTATGAAGGTACTTGAAATCAACATATTATAATATGTCATAGTGCATCAAATGCTACTGACTGACAACCCAAACTAGTGATGAAATGCTAACTTTCACGACACAGGATTTCATGAAATCAAATAACAAACTAACATTCCATGACATCTCCATTTACTTACTTGAGGCCAGAAGAACATTATCCTGAGACTGTAGCTCCGAAACCAGCAGTTATACATGCCCACTCCCAAGAACATTGCAAGATATCCAATTCCACCGACTAATCCAATGAACTGCTCACTGAAGCCAGGACCAACAACTGGATCAGTGAACCAATAAAACATGGATTCGGAAATGTCAGGACAAAGAGCCTGCATAAAAAATTCAACATAAACACTGAAACATGTCCCCAAAGACTGGCAGGATGAAAGACTGTAAAACAACAATAAGTACCCGTGCTAGATATATGAAAAGAGCAGGCCGCCAAATAGCAGGATTGCTCAAAGTTTGTTTGAAAAGGAGAAGTGTTTTCATTAATTCCTTGAATCTAGATTTATATTGGCCCTTCTGCAACTGTGCTTCGGGAATAGCCCACCCTGCAACTAGAAGGAGAAGTGGAGCAACTGAAATCAACAAGAAAGAACCTCTGGGTCCGAATGAATGCACAGCTGGTCCAGAAATGATACTTCCAACCAATCCACCAAGTGATAAACTGCCCCATGATAAGCTCTGTAAAAACACCAAAAGAAAATGGGCAACTGGGCATCTTAAAATAATGGTGAACTTGAAAGGAAAACAAAAAAAGCAAATAGTAATGGTCATCTAATACTCATTAGCCTTCTTAAAATGATGTGAGAAAACAAATAGCCATTTCCCAGAGTGATGTGCAAACTCAGCCATAATGAAGCCTAACACCGAATGCAAACCAAAGATAGGAAAAATTACAGAAAATGCATAGTTGATAGGCTATACACACCTATCAACTGGCCGCAACTCGGACGAAGAATCCACAAATGAAAACTGCATGTCCGCTAATATGACAATCATATATACCAGAATGAATCCAAGTACACACCAACACCCTCAAATGAAATTGCAACTATAAGCTCATGGTAGTCAACCACAAGGCTATATAGCATATCAGGCTGAGTCAGCCTTCAAATGAAACTGCAACTATAAGCTCATGGCAGTTAACCACAAGGCTATATAGCATATATGCAGAGTATTGAGTCGATACTATGACATCCCCACTAATGTCATCAATGCCAAGTAGTGGGTATAGAACTAAAAATGAATACATGCTCACACACACACCCCACAATGCACACACATCACGAGCATGAACTCACAAGAAGCTCTGCCAATTGAGTTTCTATCGCTTCCCACAGTGATGGGCAAATTCAGCTATAATGAAGCCTAGCACCAAATGCAAACCAAAGATGGGAAAAGTACAGAAAATGCATATAGGGTATACACACCTATCAACTTGTCGCAACTCGGACAAAGAATCCGCAAGTGAAAACTGCATGTCCACTAATATAGCAATCATATATACCAGAATGAATCCATATAAACCCCAAATTCACAGCAGCTATAAGCTCATGGTAGTCAACCACAAGGCTATATAGCAAATCAGCTCCAATATGCACAATATCGACTCAATACTATGACATGAGTATAGAACTAAGAATGAATACATGCTCACACATGCACTCCCAAAATGCACACGCACCACAATCATGAACTCACAAGAAGCTCTCCGGCGTGAGTTTCTATCACTTTCCAAAGTGATGGGCAAACTCATCCATAATGAAAGCCTATCATGAAGGCCAACCAAATTTGGGAAAAATTACAGAAAATGCCTAGTTGATAGGGTATACACACCGTTCAACTGGTCGCAACTCGGACGAAGAATCCGCAAGTGAAAATTGCATGTCCACTAATACGACAATCATATATACCATAATAAACCCAAGTAAACCCCAAATTCACCCTCAAATGAAACTGCAACTACAAGCTCATGGAAGTCAACCACAAGGCTATATAGCACATGAGCTCCAATATGCAGAATATCAACTCAATACTAGACATCCCCACTAACGCCATTAGTGCCCAATAATGGGTACAGAACTAAGAATGAATACATGCTCACACATGCACCCCACAACACACACACCACGAGCATGAACTCATAAGAAGCTCTGCCAACTGAGTTTCTATCTCTTTCAAAAGTGATGGAAAAACTCGGCCATAATAAAGCCTAGTACCAAATGTAAACCAAAGTTAGGAAAAACTACAGAAAATGCATAGTTATTAGGGTATACACACCTATCAATTGGTCGCAACTCAGACAAAGAATTCACAAGTGAAAAATGCATGTTCGTTAATCACGGTAGATTAGGTGCTATGCACCTGAATGTTTTTGCATTCATATTGTACGGTGCTTCCGATGCAATAAATTCCTTTCTACATCGTTAAAGAAATTATGACTCAAAAATCCAAAGTCTTCCATGACAAATATCCCCTCCCCCCCTCCCAATTTCATGACCTTAGCGGACTTCAACCCGTGAAGTTGAGTATAGCCTTTAGGCTTGAACCTTAACGCTTGACCACAACCATAGTACAAAGTAGAGATTTAAACCGTAGATTTAAATTGGGATTTAAATCGTTTAAATCATGGAGGTTTTTAAAAATAATAATAATATCAAGGTTTTTATTCATCAAGAGATTTTTATTTTTTTCTTGTATTTAAGGTATGCACAATACCTATTGAACTCATATATACTCCAATATTGGACAGTAGTGAAAGTAGTGAAAAGTTTATATGAACTGGAGGCTTGTTAATCGCTTTCAGTCATATGTGAGATGCCACCAAAGAGTTTTTGATAACATTGCAATCATATAAACTCTGTAATGTCATTCAGCTACATGTTGGTACAGATTCATATTGGATAGGGACTTACTTTGATGCCAAAAAATGCACATACACAATTGAAGGAACTTGGCTTTGTAGCTTTTTAACATTTAGTTAGGCGGATTTTAGACTTTACTACAATACAATCAATAGTGATTCACTCCTTATTTTTCGATTTGCCTTAAGAGAATTACATAATAGCTAAGGAAGACATCCTTTCTGGTATTTAAACCCATAGTGCTATACTACTTAAATAATTGTGCATCCATCTTAATTTAATATAGTCAGTAAGAACTCTAATAAGCAAGAAAATAATATAGTTCTACCTAGAGAGCGAAGTGATAACATATGATAGACTACTAGCAAGCATAAGTATCACAATGATCAAATTTTAATTAAAATAAGAGATCTACCATATGAAACCTTAAAAAATTAAATAAATAAATAAATAAATAAAAATCACCCAAAACGATTCAAATCGAGAATGAGATTTTTACAATTTTTATATAATAAAAATCCTACGATTTTTTAAACTATGACCACAACCATCCATGAGCTTAAGCCTTTAATTTCAGCCCAATTTTTTAATCCACAAAGAGAGAGAGAGAGAGACACATACATTGAGAGAGAGAGCCTATTAGCTAATAGTGAACACATACATCGAGAGATCTCAACTTATATTATCTCTCATGTATATAATATATCTTATGTATATACTTTATCTTATGGATATATGTGTATTTGTAATGACGCACCTTATGTCTTTAACCCTAAGAGGTCACTTATCTTTGTATATTCACTTGGTAGTACATTCTCTTTTGTCTTTTGCTCCATTTTCACAAGCTATTGACATTTTTTGACCTTACCAAAGACTCCTTATCACAAACAAAATAAACCCATATCTTTTTGTTGAAATCGTTGATAACTAACATGAAATAGAAAAAAACCCCAAAGGCTTGAGTAGGCATCTTACTAAAAAGTCTTCATATACCAACTCTAGAGATGACTTTGATCACTTCTTGCTTTCTTGTGAGAATGCCTTTTGTTATTGCTTGCTTGTGCTTGAACCTGCTACGTTCGTTAGAGCATTGAGTTTATACAAGTTTTTTCTCCTTCTTCCTTTTTACTTGTAACTTTGCCATACTTGTCTATGGTTTTAGCCTATGTTCAAAAGGTAACATTATTTTCCAAATCTATGATGAAAACTACTAACGGAAGGTTTTTCTTTATCTTAAGACCATACAACACATCTCAGAGATTTTTGATTCACCATTTAGAAACAATGAAGTCATACCTATACCCTCAACATGGCAATTCACATTGTTGCAGACAATCACACCTACATAGTAGATACATACTACACACATACAAACATTGTATATTTGATACATACGTAAGTAAATACACACGTCTTTGAATAAGCATAGAGTAATAGACTATAGATAATAGGAAGAACATCATACATACATAGATGCATACATACATACATAACTAAGTAAATAAACATATCTTTATGCATATATATATATATATATATATACGTACATACATTACACACATAGTACATACATACATAGGTACATACCATAGTTGCAACGCAACGCGTTGCGTAGCGTCTGCAACGTTCGCAACGCAACGGCGTTGCGTTGCGACGTACGCAACGCGTTGCGTTGCAGGCAAATTTTTTTGCCCTCTCCTTTGAGCCCGAAACGGGCTCGCGGGAGAGGGCATTTCACTTTCGGTCTTCTGCAGCAGCGAACGCACTCAGCCTTGAGCCCTCAGCCGACGAGAGAGAGAGAGAGAGAGAGAGAGAGAGAGAGAGAGAGAGAGATCTGAGAGAGAGATTGAGAGAGAGAGAGAGACTCACCATGCCTAAACCACAGCAAAATTGTTGGAAGTACGTGACTAGCCAAGGGAAGTTTGGATCGGGTGGGAGTGAGAGATGGACATGTAACCTATGTGGTTACAAAGGGGGTGGTGAGGCAGATCGTATCAAAGCCCACCTTGCCAAATTTAGTGGCTTGGGCATTTCAGCATGCAAGCAGCCTATGCCAGCTGATATCAAGGATGAGCTCCTTGAGTGGGTAGCTCAAAGGGAAGCTAGAAAGTATCCACAGAGCTCTCGGCCCACCTCCACCTCTATTAGCTCTAGTGATCCTCCACACGATGCTCCAGCACATCAGACTCATAGGGGATCCTCTAGTGGAGGGAATGATGAGCATGGACATGATACCATCGATCTTGAGGGTGACACTCAGCCACCGGTGAAGGCACCTAGAGGATCACTTTCTTCGGCATCCGTACGTGCTGGTTTTCAGAGGCAGCGGGAGCTTGAGGCCAAACAAGGTATAATGAAGCTTTTCATACAGTGTGGCCTCTCTTTTAATGTTGCACGCACACCCGCATGGAAGGAAGCCATGGAGTTAGTGAGCACATTAGGATATCGATGGAGCGGTCCTTCATATGAGGAGTTGAGGACTAGTGAGCTACGCAAAACAAAAGATATAGTGGAGAAGCAGTTAGAGCCGATGATGGGCACATGGGAGAAGTATGGATGCACTATTATGTGCGATGGATGGACAGACATCAGGAAAAGGAATGTATATAACATACTAGTGCATTGTTGCAAAGGCACTATGTTCCTTCGCGCCATCGATGCATCAGAGGCTGGACTTACAGTGACAGGTATGTATAGGTGAAATTTCAAGTTTTAATTTTAAGATACGCATTTGAATTTTGCATATGCTATATATATGTATTATGTATGTAGTATGTACTATGTACTATGTACATGGCTGATTTGGTGTAATTTTTGTGTCACAGGTCAGTTTATATATGGTCATATCCGCCAGGCTATTATGGATGTCGGTCAAAAGAATGTTGTGCAAGTCATTACCGACAATGGAAGTAATTGTGTGGCCATGGGTAGATTGTTAGAGGCAGAGTTTCCCTCCATTGTGTGGACCCCATGTGCCGCACATAGCATTGATCTTTTGATAGAGGATCTTGGAAAGATCCCTTGGATTCATTCTATTTTTTCCACCTGCCATAAGGTGGTCTCTTTGTTCACAAAGAGACCAAAACTATTAGCTATTTTCAGATCATACAGTGAGTTGGATATCCTAAAGCCTGCGAAGACCAGATTTGCTTACATGTGCATAGTGATGGAGAGACTACTTCGGGTGCGGCAGGCTTTGATGCAGACAGTTGTGTCTACAGAGTGGACTGCCTGGGATGGACACACTACCCCGAGAGCAGATTTTGTACGGATTACATGCTTGTCGGATTCATTTTGGAGGGATGTAGAGGCACTTGTGCGTGCCATACATCCATTATATTCTGTCCTTCGCATCGTTGATATGGAGGGGAGTACATTGGGACTCGTCTATGAGTTCATGGATCGAGTTGGCGAGTCCCTTTCACGTTGCCCACATTTGACATTGGACAGGTATTTATTAAGTTATTACTTATTACTTTGAATTTTTGACACTTAAAATTCTTATTATCTTAAAAATTAGTCTCTAAAATTTATAATTTCTTTGTTTATAGGATTGAGCAGCTTAAGGCTGTGTGGAGGGATCGATGGGATTGGTTTCATCGCCCGATCCATGGGATGGCACACTTATTGCATCCCTTATGGAGATCTCAGCAGGCCATCGTGGATGAGGAGCTCTTGAGTGCATGGAACACATATGTATATAGGCTTTATCCAGCTGATGTAGAGTTGCGACTTCAGTTGGAGAGACAGCTCTTGGTATTCCCAAATGGTGGTGGCCATTTTGGAAAGGATACGGCTTGTTTGAGATCTGCTCAGTTGCGGCCAGTATCATGGTGGGAGATGTATGGTGCTAGTGCTCCTCAGTTGGTAAGTACTAAGTCAAAAGTCTTTAGTGTACTGTGTGACATGTGATAAATATGTATTATGATTTATGTACTAATTATTTTTTGAATTATGTTGTAATGCAGAGAGAGTTAGCTATTCGTATCCTTTCACAGGACTGCAGCGTAAGTCCTTGTGAAAGGAATTGGAGCACATGGGCCCTCTTCCATACAAAGAAGAGGAACAGATTATCTACAGCGCAGTTGGAGCGGCTAGTTTATTGCCACTGCAACTTGCGTCTCTTGGAGAGCGGCGGACATACAGGAGATGTGAGGGAGGTCAACGTGGACACAATAGATATAGAGAAAGTCAGAGATATTCCAGATATTCCTCCAGAGGATCTGGACTTATATACTATGCTGTACCATGAGTTGACCTTACCTCAGCATGATACCAGATCATCTCGGAGCCGCAGAGGACCTAGTGGTAGTGGTGATGCATCCACTAGTAGCCGACCACATACCACTACTACTAGGGATGATGATTATGATGATGATGATGATGATGAGAGTGATGATTTGTCATCTGACACCATGTCAGAGTGACAAAGTTTGATTATTGACATTTGAGGCTTTGACATTTCATGTTTGACATTTGGTATTTCATGATATGTACATTTGGTTACTGGTATTTCATGATATGTATCATTTGCCACTTATGATTTATGCCATGCGTCATGATTCATATGATTTATGATTTATCATTTGTCATAGTGATCTCTATTGTCTTATTTTGATGTATGAACGATGATATGATCATGACACATGTGACATGTATGATGCAAGGTCTTATCATTTATGTTATAAATCATGATGTTTATTGTAATTTGTTAAAAGTTAGAAGTTAGAACTTAGAAACTAGAAACTTGAAAGTTAAGTGTTATGATCATTATGTTGTTAGAATCTAGAATCTAGATGATGATGTTATGATTATTGATGTTATGATTGTATTTGAATTTTGATATAATGATGATGTATTTGAGATAATTGTATATGATATAATCTTAAGGCTGTGTGGAGGGTTATGATATAATCACGAGTCACGACCAACTTTCAAGTTAGATTGATAATCTCTATTATTTATGATATATCTTATATTGTAATAAGTATTTTATGGTATATATAGTCATATCCCACCTTATTACATATCATATGACCAAAAATATGTGAAAAAAACATATAAAAAATTTGAAAAATAAATCACTTTATCGCAACTCCTAGGTCTAGACGTTGCCCTCGTTGCTAACCCGTTGCTAACCCGTTGCTAACCCGTTGCCGTTGCCGTTGCGAAAACATTGCTTTCCACTATGGTACATACATATATATGCATATGCATGATGTTATAGAGTACAGTAGACTCAGATATTTGGTATTTTGACATTTTGACAGTGGGGCGACCAAACATATTACCTCGCAGCGCAGTTTCTTCTCTTCACTCGAGCCTGCCCCTACAGTGAACACTGTTACATGCGCCAACAACTCCTCTTATCTTGTTATGGGAGTTGGTAAGATCATTTTGACTACTGCTGATGGTAGTTCTTTCACTTTGTCAGATGCCTTATTTGTGCCAGGGATCAAGAAGAACCAAGATTGGCTTGGTTGTGAAATTTGTTACAATTCATGATCTGTCAAATGGCGATGTGATTATAAATGCATGGCATTTTATGTCGTGGGCTGTATAAACTCATAGACTATGAAAGATCTGTAAATGATTTGGCATGTGTAGTAAATGATTCTCAGGCTATGTCAGATGCAAAGCTTTGGCATGCATGCTTTGGTCATCTGAATTTTGCTAGTTTGCTATGCCTACAGAAATCTGAAATGGTGTCCTCTTTGCCCAAACTTGAGGCACTTGGAAAACATGTTTGTGAAGGTTGTATTTTGGGCAAAATGTAGCGTTCGTCCTTTCCACAAGATGGTGCACTTCGGGCTACTTAGAAATTGCAGCTTGTACATAGTGATGCCTATGGTCCTACGCAGACACCTTCTTTTGGGAATTATCTTTACTTCGTGACTTTTATCGATGATTTTTCCAGGCATGCATGGGTATATCCATTAAAGGCAAAGTCCGAAGTGTTCATGTGCTTCAAACAGTTTTTGGTTTTGGTTGAAAATCTGTGGGCATGTAAAATGGGCACCCTCCGTTCTGATCGAGGGGGGGAATATATGTCTTCTGATTTTAGTGCATTTCTGGCTCAATGTGGGATAAAACACCAGTGTTCAGTGCCATATACACCTCAACAGAATGGAGTTGTTGAACGAAAGAACAGGTCATTCATGGAGATGGCGAGGTGTATGGTCAAGAGTCAAGCTTTACC
>CM035427.1:122998305-123005805 GCA_020310875.1 Ceratopteris richardii
TTGACCATTCATTTTTTGTCTTTACAAAGATAATTAAATGATGATAAGTCAAATTAAAACAGCAGAACCATCAGAGTCTCTAGCCAAGATGGTCATGGCCGAGCTGCACATGATGAGAGAAAATAGTATTCCTTGACTATGGTCGAGTGGTCCAAAGGACTAGTGGTTTGTGAATGGTCTCTAGGCAAGTGGTCCAATGGCCCAGGTCCACCTTAAGGTCCAAGTCCAAGTGGTCCATGGATCCAGCTAGATGGCCATATCATAGTTCAATGGAAAAGTGATAAAGGAGGTTGAGAGTGAGCCAGCATTGATGTCGCACAACTACACATACACTACAAGATCTTTTTGCCTACAAATTCATCTTAAGACCACTGATAGATGGAATCGTCATCAGCCAATGGAAAAGTGGAAAAATAGGTTCAATGTGACCTAGTAATGACATGGCACTAGTACACAAATACACAAGCTTATTACAAAATTTCTAATCTACAAATTCATTGTAAGTATGTCCCACCTAAAAAACAGTGAAAGTTGAACAAGAATATGAACCCATACAATATGTAAGCAAGGTACAAAGCACCTTGGTCTATATGCACTCCATGATCACTACTATTCACCTACTACTTTATTACACTAGCAAAATGTATAATCTTGATGTCCCTGATGCATATGTATATGCACTAGATTATTCAGTTCAAAACCTAAAATGCCTTAACAAGCACTTATACGTTCAGTTCTTCTTTACTAATGCATAGGTTTGATGTGCTATAAAAGATGGATGGAACAATAATCGATGGGCATATTACTTGTCATTGCTCAGCAGGATAAAGGGTTCCATGGGTACTATACTCATGTCTGTTGCATTCCATCTCAAGATCTTTATGACCGATATGCACCAAAAAGAAAATTAAGTTTCAAAAGATTCTAGTCACTCTTTATGGAACAAAGAAGATCATCTTGAACATGTGTACCTCAAAGGCCTGGGATGCAGCAGGTTGTAACTTTTGCACATCTTTCCAGTAGTAGTTAGTAGCTAGGTTTCTCACTGTCCCAACATAACCCTGGCTAATCCCATAAACAATGATGATGACAGCCATAAAAGGGGCTCCAAAAGCTTCTTGTAGAGTTTTAAGCCACAAATAAAACTTCCACGCATAATTCCAGCTGTTGGGATGTTGATTCTTGATATTTCCATCGTTCGACTCAGGGCCTTCAAATTCTTCTCCATCCTGATCTATTGGATACATTGATATATTTTCCAGCAGTTCATCATCTTCAGCAGCCATCCTGTATCGCACAGGAAGAAGAGAGTGAACACCACAGGAAAACAAAATAAACAATAAGAAAGAATATGGATTGCCTGAAAGTGAAATCATGATAGTCAATACTTCAGCGATAATGTCTGGATAAATTACATCAAGCTGAGGATAAACTAGTAACAATGTTAGAAGTTCGTGTCCTTCTAGAATGAAATGTACTTTTGGAGCAAACTGCAAACTGTTGTGCATTAGATCAGCACACCACTTCAGGTTTCTCAATCAAGGAAAGAGGAAAGGGGGCAGTGCGAGCACAACACTGACAGATAAAAACAGAACTTTTCAATTCCTACATAGGTGACAGATCCAAGCCAATATGAAACTGTGTTATGAAGTGAATACTACCATCACCAACGAATAACAGAGATTTAAAGCAATCGAAATTTACAACTACTTACAAGAAAGCATTTGAAGAAAAGAAGCTGTAGAAAATAACCTCAAGCCAAGTCCTGCTTAAAATCAGCCAATCATACCCTCAATATCTGCAATGTTCTGAAAACATCCTTAAAAGAACATCTGCCTGCTTCACAACACCCATTATCTTCACAAACAGGTTGCCGCACTGGTTTGTCGCCTATGCTCCTGACCAAAGATTTGATAAAAGTTAAACAAAGTTACTAGTGATATTACCATAGCTAACCACAGTCTGCTCCTGATGCAACCTCAAAAACACGTTCCCATGCTTTTAATGAATGGTTACGTCCTCAGATCAGCCCATGATAATACTTTATTCTAGTTGCCTTGTGGCAAGTCCACCCCATCTCAAGAAACATGATAGGCAACCCATATCTTCAGCTCAATAGTTTGAGTATAGAGGTAGAGAGTGAACATAGACTACAATTGTCAGATTCCTAGTAGTTGAAGATATTCCTAGACTTGAAATTTGAAGCGATCAGCAGCTTCACACATTGCAATAGATTATGACCCTTCCAGTCATAGAAACCAAGGGAAGAAATTTGGCACAAACCACATTCAAATGACACTCTTAGCTGCTCTAAGGTGGGATTGCAAATGCAAGTGAGCTACTGCAGATTGATAGAGTACATTCCTCCCCCAAGCCACTATGGCAGGGTATTTGATCATGCAACTGAGCTAGGACAATCTAGCTGTGTACAACTACAGAGGACCTCATTTTAGAGATGAAGGATCCAGTCCACGATTTGGGTCATCCTAGCTCACCATGTGAGGCATCAAGTTAGGATACTCATGAATCGCCATGGAGGACCTTCATGAGATTTGTCAGCACCTGATGTGGGGCACCATATGAGACAAATGACTCCCAACACCATCCAGTAGTTATACAATCCTCATTGTACCATCTTATTCATTGATCCAGCTATCTCATACCTGATACATACCCAACTTCATCAAACACCTAAACTATTGTTCTAGAACTTTTACTTTATTTACTTTCTTACATCAGATCCACCATGATGTAACTTCATGGTCTCAGAGTTCATTTTGGCTTTTTCCAGATAATTATATATCATTTCATGTCATTTCATATTACAGTATTCATTTGTGAGATATCTTAGTTCATGCCCTACACTAATGGCTTTCTTCTCAGCATGCACAAGTTTTGAGATTGTACACCAATGTCAAGGTAAGAGCCTCTTGCATAAGTGTTAAATCAAATGTTACCCGATCATTAAGAGAGAAGAATGAATTGCTGGCTTGGTTTTTTGTCTCGAATTTGTTGCAATGCTTGCTAAAATTGGTGATATGGATGATCAAGTGGTTTATGAACATTGTGCATATTCTTGAAGCAATAATCAAATGAAGCTCTGAATTGTATATTTTTTCGGACCTACTTTTACAGTAAGCTGTAGTTGAAGAATTCTTTTTTTAACTTTTCCTCAATCTTCAAAAACCTGAGAACACCATGGGTTCTTCATGAGCTGTTATATGCACCAAAGAAGCCTCATCAAATTCTGCCAAGTGCATAATTAGTTGGAGACTCTTTATGTTAAATTAAAAAAGAAAAAAGGGAAAACACACACACACACACAAAGCAAACAAAAAATTCAGATCGTTCCTTTTAAGTTAGCTTTTTTCAAATAATGTTGTACTTACTTTATGTGAAAACTATTTATATGATTAATGTACCATATCTATTGATCCAAAGTATCACAATGAACAAGAGCCATCGACAATATATGATGAATCAGACTTTAAAGAATGGTTGGAAGGACCAATTTGAAGCAGTTAGACTAAGTGAGCCTATTGCAGACGACCAAATTGGAGAGCAATCTCCATTAGGAGTTAAAGAAAAAACAATAAAGGGAATAATAAGATAAAGACAAGGCCTACAGAAAACAATTTCCTATCCATGCGATCCTGAAAGGTTTGCTTCAAGATAGGCAAAGGAGTCAATATCAAGGACAGTCCAGCTTACAGTAAAAGGTGCTACTGTACTAGAGAGAATGGAGGAAACAGATGGTGGAGAACTAGTCAAGTAGGACGCAGCTAAGAAAGTGCACTTTGGAACCAGGGGCTTGCCAAAACCAATCATGATGACCAAGTGTACTTTCCAAAACCAACCCTAATAGTTGACAGTTGCATCACAAAGCATTGTATTCTGGAGTTTTTGCAACCTGTTGTGCTGCAGACCAAAAACGGTTGCCCCTATGAGGCCAAATCCACCTCATGGGGACTCATTTTTTATCATACCCTTAGCATACAGGCATTCCAAATTGTCATACCCTTGTCATACAGGCCAAAAGCTAAAGAAAATTGTTGGAACTACGTGACAAGCTCCAGTGGAAATGAGATATGGATTTGTACTTGTGTAATGACAAAGGAGGCGGTGGGACAAATCATACCAAAGCCGATCTTTGATGGTTGAGTGGCTTGGGCATTTCATGATGCAAAGGACTGATGCCGCTTAATATCGGGATGAACTACTTGATTGGCTAGCCCAAAGGGAAGTGAAAAAGTCCTCTCAGTCTCAGCTTGCTTCCACTTTCGTGAATTAATGAGGAGTCCATGGTGCTACTCCCCAAAGATCAAGATCATGCTTAGAGTGCTAGAGGTATTGGAGGGATAGATAAGCACACTATTGTGCATTTGGATGATGAACAACCCATCAGCAAAGGGCCAAAGACTCCTCGTGGTTTGTGTAAGCATCTATATATGCTAGCCTCCAAAGTAGTGTGAGATGGAATCCAAACATGGCATTATGAAGCCTTTTATTTTACTATTGCAGACACCATCATGGAGGGAGGCCATGGAGGTAGAAAGTTGATTTGCATACTAGTGGTGGGGTCCTACATATCAAGACATGAGAACTAGTGAGTTATGCAAAACCAAAAAGATAGTAGAGAGAAAATTAGAGCTTATGAAGGGAACATGGGAGAAATATGAATGCATTATTATGCGTGGATGGATGGATAGACATTAGTGCATTGCTACAATGAAACTGTGTTTCTTTGTGTCCTTCGTGCATTATTTAGTGCATTGACCTCCTAAGGCCTACAAAGATCTGATTCACTTGCATGTGCATTGTGATGGAGAGATTACTTTGGGTGCGACAAGCTTTGATGTATCTACACAATTGGCTTCCTAAAATGGACACACTAACATAGGGGTGGATTTTGTGTGCATTACATGTTTAACAAATTCTTATTGGAAGGATGTAGAGGCATTCGATCAAGCTATACCTTTTTTTTCCATTCTTCATATAATTGACATGTAGGATAGTACATTAAAGCTCATCTATGAGTCCATGGATCATGTTGGCGAGTCCTTACACAATGCCCATACTTGATATTGGAGAGGCACTTACTATGAAATTTAAAGCTCTTAATGTAAATGTGATTTTTTTTTTTTAATGTTTAAGTTTTGAACTTGGAAGATTAATCTTTTTTCTTAATTTTAATCTATAGGATTTAGTAGATTAGAGCTATGTGAAGAGAGCAATCAGATTTGTTCGATCACCCAATATGGGATTGGCTCACTTATTACATCCCTTGTAGAGATCCTAACGGCTGATTGTGGATGAGGTGTTATTAAGTGCATGGTGCACATATGTATTTAGACTTTATCCTGATGTAGAATTATGTAGCAAGTTAGAGAGACTACTTTTGTTATTCCAAAATGAAGGGAGCCATTATGGAAAAGTTAAAACTTACTTGAGGTCTTTTCAGCTAGGCTAGTATCATGGTGGAAGATGTACTTTCTATTGCTCCTAGTTAGTAAGTTCTAACTTCTTAAGTCAAGACATATTAGACATTAGCTTTTCACACTAAATATACACTAATATTTTTCTCGTGTGAATGTAATATGCAAACAAATTTGGTCATTTGTATTCTTTCATAGGACTTCAGTGTGAATCCTTGCAAACGGGATCGAAGCACATAGGCCCACTTGTTGGAAACAATGTCATAATAGCATAAAAGCCTAATTTTTGAGACTTAGTCAAATTTCAGTCACAGAAGATCAATTATCAGCCCATTAGATAGTACTTGAGGAGGCTTTCATTTGATATACAACATTCAATCATCAGAGGTCCAGATTGAAAGAAAACCTAACCCTAATTTCTGCTACAAATGGATTTTTACCTTATCTTGTTCCTCATCATGTACAGCTAGGAAAGCACATTCTTCTGTCTATCTGATGCCTCATTGTAGAAATCGCAGGACATTGAAAAGCTCAAATTTGCAATTAAAGAAAAAACTTATGCAAATTTTTACAAGAATTATGCTTTTTGAAGGTTTCACATGCTTTTCTAAAAAGTACACGCATCGTCTCATTGTAGGGCAGCAAGAGGCCTATATAAGGATAGCAAGAAGCCTAGCACAAAATGCAAACAAAAGATAGGAAAAATTACAAAAAATACAAGTCTAATTTCAGTTTCTACCTTGCTAGATCATTAGTTTCTGATTTAGGGTTTCTGAAAACCTAATTTCAGAATTAGGGTTTCCTGTAAAACAGTTCCAAACTGTTCATATTCACTCCATTCTCACACACACACTTTCTACATACCTCTTAGGCACTTTACACACAAATTCTTGTATCTAATTCCCAAAATTCTGCCTAAATTCAGATTTTGTATCCAATTTCAGCATACATTCAGTTTTGTATCATCTACACACATTGTAATTTGACATTAGTATTAAGATAGTGTATGTGGGTAAGCATTCTAGTTTACCGTGTATGTATGTGTGTGTGTGTGTGTGTGTGTGTGTGTGTGTGTGTGTGTGTGTATATATATATATAAATAAAGATTTAGGCAACATCAAATAATGTCACAAATGTTTTACCGTACCCAAAAGATGTCAGTCACCTAAACGTCAGAAGTTGGAAGTCAGAAACACATCAAAAACAACTATGTCAGGAAACTCATGTTTCATATTCTAGACATATCTTTGGACTTCATTTAATGTAGACTCACCAAATTATTGTATACATCATGAACATAATGCTTATGTTGTACTTTAGGTCGATTTCATATTTAAGTAAAAAATCATCAAAGAAATTATCAAAAATGACATGTAGGGCTTTTAGAAATGAATGACATATTCATAACATACTTTAAGAGTGCTACCGAACCATATATAACACTTTGCTCAAACACTTTAATTTTGACCTCAAAACTCGAAATCCTAAGTTCCTAGGTGGATTAATAGAAATCAAGCTAGACAGACTAGTGGAAATCAATCTAGCTGAACTCATGAAAATTAGTCTAGAGTGGAGTAGTAGAAAGTGATATAGATAGACTATCAATAATTCGCTTGACTAGTGAACATTGGTCTAAGTGGACTACTTTATCCAAGTAAACTAATGAAAATTGATCTAGATAGAGTACGATATTGGTCTAGGAAAACTAGTAAAAATTGGACTAGTTGGACTGTTGGAAACCACTCTATAGGGAAAATTGTCTAAATGAACAAGAAAATGATTCTAATAGTTGAGTGAAAGAAAAATTGAACAAAGAGGCGAAAAAGGTGGTCAAACAATCAAAACAGCAAATGATCAGCTCAAGATTTTTGTCCATTGAAAGAATGATGAGCAAAGGAAGGAGATGGACAAGTAACTAAGGTAATGAGATCATACAGTAGGATTTCGAAGCTTGTTACATCCCTCCAAGCATGCTAAAAAGAGTTGCACATCAAGTTCCTAATCTACAATGAGTTTTGTTCGATGCAATTTGCATTTAATCAAGCTTCAAAGCAAGAGAGAAAGA
>CM035427.1:123010805-123218305 GCA_020310875.1 Ceratopteris richardii
TACGTTTCTCTCCTACAGCGCCATCAATTCAGTGCGCTGATCGAAAGCGAAAAATTGTTTTGCCTTGATCGTAACTGAACGCGATTAAGAGTATACAAGAGCACAACAAATATGTTCCAACAGGGATGGAGAGAGAAAGAGAATACAGGTTCACTGATATGAGTGCTCCGAAATTCGGATAGTGCTGGACAACTTCCAAGTCCTCCGGCCTCACTTACTCGAGAGGGCCATGAGTAGTTATTTGTCTGAAGAGGAACCACAGGGATCATGAATCAGATACTCTTCCGGTCAAAGTCCTTTTTCGCTGACTTGATGGAGCCATGGAGCATGGAGGCCGGAGCCTGAAGCAAGGGCTGTATTTTTTGACGGGTGGCCACTGGCTATGACCTTGAAATTTGAAATTATCTCCACGTAATACTTGTATTTGACATTTTAATGTAAATTATGAAGTTCTTCGAAAAATGTTAACGGGCAATACGGCTGTCAAAATACAACAGTGCGGCTGCAGCCCGCAGCTGACGCTGGAGATCGAAAGAATTATGACTTGACCGACATTTTTCCAGAATCCACATTCCAAGTTCGAACCTTTGTCATTTTTTAGTGGATAATAACTGATAGCGGAGATCAATTTGAGAACCCATCCACATTCGTCCCGGTTCGCTGGCCTGGTGGTTGGGCCTCTCGCCTCTTGAAGCAGGGGCAAGGGTTCAAGCCCTGGCAGCAACATGTAGGGACATATGAATCCTAGAAACGGTTGTATGTGTCTGTTGGCCACTGTTTGACCATCCCCGTGGTAGTTGTGACCGCCGTTCAACCCAGTCTTGTAAACCCTTATTCTTGTGGGATAAGGGGGGTCCCATGGGTACTATGCCCTTCCTTGTACAGTTGCAATTTCAAAGTTAAAGTCCGAGGGAGTAGGCCTCGGCCAAACCTCCATTTAAAAAAAAAAAAAAAAAAAAAAAAAAAAACCCATCCACATCCCGTAGGGCAGTTGAGTTTTGGCCTAAGGTTCGAGCTAGACATGTATGGCTTTGGTCAATTAAATCAGTTGTAATGGTGAAATCTTGTCTAATCCTTGCTTTGCTTTGTAGGATGTAGTCCAAAGTGTGGATGGGATGATAAAGATAGACTAAAATACATTCCTACCCAATTCACTAAATATTGACCCAATCTTGGGACTAGTGAAAAAGGTGGAACTTTCACGCATGTTCTTCACCTTGGTGTCTTTACTTGGTCTATCTTCATGCATTTCTATGCATTGGATAGACAATCAGGGTGAACACTTTATCGAATTGAGCAAACTTGGATCAAAATGATACTTTGCTATGTGTCGTTTGTCCTGTTACACACTTATGGGTAAACCCGGTACACTTGTCGGAGATGTATTGAATTGTTTAGAGACTTATCTATATGCATAAACCTAGTGGATTCTTGGAAAAACTTGGTGGAAACTTCTAAGTCTTTGGAACTTTGAGGATTCTATTCAAATCCACTTGAATTCATTTTGGATAAGTGAAGCATTACTTTGGTCCACCAAATGTAAACGTTCAATCTAGATTTTTGTAGTGGGTTTCACTTCTAACAAACATTCATCGGCCTTTTTCATGAACTATAGCACTGGCCTTTTTCATGAACTATAGCACTGTTGTGTCCATATTGGGCTTTAACTCCATAGTAGAAGGTGGGGAAGAAGGGTTCCATTTAGTAGGATCAACCCAACTTCAGCTTGAGCAAGCCAAATTTTTGAATGAACTATTAAGAATCTTTGATAGTCCGAACTAGAGAAAATTTTTCCAAAGACTTGAGCTTGATCCAAATATCAATAAACTTGAGTTTTAACACTTTTTCGACCGGTCTCCCGACATGCATCATCAACTTAAGCATTAGGAGACCCGTTGGTGGAAGCTACTCAATATATGCATTGGTAGTTGTGTTGGTAGCACAATTGGTACACCAATTGGGTAGGTGCATCAATAGCATAGTGGATAAACACATTGGAAGCATAGTGGTAGCCCCATCCTTGATCCATCAGTAGCCTCATCCGTAGACCCATTGAAAGACCCACCGGTAGATGCATTGGTGGGCAAAATAATTAAAAATAAAAAATGATGTCAAAGGTTACATCTTGAAGCTTTGCATTTACATACAAAATGTTCAATTGATATATCTATTGTTGAATGGATAGCAAATCCATTCGATATTTATTCACACATAAAACATGCACACACCTAGATACTTGTTCACGTACACATAGATACTTGTTCACATACACATCATATGACATACATGTGTACACTTGGATACACAAACCTGTAGATATGAATTCCAAAATCCTAATTTTTTATGTATTTGCGTACGTATAGGTATATATATTTGTGTATATATAGGAATATATATTAATATAAATCCTAAAGCCCTAAGTTTTTTATGTATTTATTTATCTATATTAATAATAAAATCCTAATTCTGTATCTATGTAACTATCTATTGAGATATATAACAGACCTAAAACACCAATTTTCATCGATTCGCAGAAGGTTTACTCTTTTGTTAGTTGCTCATTCAATCCTTTAATTTTTATGTAATATGCAAAATAGAGAGTGTTCTTGCACTGGGATTGACAATGCTAGATGTTAGAAAGTTGGTTCTAGCGCTTCATTATTAGGCCTCCTTTTTGCAGCCTGCTTCTCCATCGATTTGAAGTTTTACAACACTTTTGAAAAATAGAAGAATAAAACTTTTATGCATCCTATTCACAAAACCAAGAACCATTAGGATTTAGGGTTCATGAGGTGTAATATTAAGCATCATGAATGCATTTTAGATTTTGAAGATAAAACTTTCATCTCAATGTATGTATGTACATATGTATGTAATCTATGCATATATGTATGTATATGTGTATGTAGTGCTTATTGTTGATTACACACCATATGTCAAAGAAAAGATTGTATAACATGCTAGTAACTTTTTTGTGAGCATATATATAAGTGATACTATATCTACAAGACCCAAGTTAAAAAAAAAAAAACCTACAATGTGAACACATAAACAGAGAAATTCCAACACATAAAATTTAAAGTGAAGCATCATATCTTCATATACATCAATACATACAAGTATCTTATAGCGAGTATGAGCCACCCATTCTTAATACCGTTATGCTTGCATGTTCATTTGTATGGACATGTTTTTTATGTCTGCCTTCCTTCATGCATGTTTACAACTGTTTGGTGCAGAAAATGAACAACTGATAAGCACATTATTCTTGACACCTCAATGTAGCTACCAAAATTCCAAGTACAAGACAATAGCATGCCTCAAAATTACATTGCCTAATTGCAATAGAGATTTAGAAGAATACATAAGAAATTTGAAAGCAACCTTGAGTCCAGATAAAGAGAAAGAGGTCACCTCTCACATGTATCAACAAAGTCTAGAAATAATTAGGTACATTTATGTTCTGAGACTACATTTATATCACGAATCATTTGTGATGATCACTTCACAAACAAAACATTACGACCAAATCATTACCCGACTTACGTACTTGCTTTGAGTAGCGAAAAAATGGGTTTGTATAAGGAACAGGGGTAATATGGTAGAAAAAGAAATATATATATACTCTTATTTACAAACGTTCTTTTTTAAAACATAATGTCATCAATTGTGCAAAGGTTTTTGTATGCCACTTGAGTCCTTAAGAGCATCATTTTAACGTACCTCCCAAACCTTATCCATCCCTCACTCTATCATGAATAAAAATTCAAATACAAGTACAGTGTTTTAGAGGCTATGTTTGTGACATATGAATCCCCCAATGTACGTATACTTAGAAGAAAGCTAAATCGATCTTGAAACTGAAAGCTCGATCCAATATGTTTCTTTAACCAAAAACAAAAAAAAAAGTTCAAAGACCATTTTTCATAAAGGATGCTACTTTTTTCGGTAATTAATGTTTTTTACAATAGGTAAGAATTGCTTTCCAGCCCCTTACCCCTATGAAAGGTGCACGATATTTATAAAAATCTTCTAGTACATATATGAATACCTTCTCTAGGTGCAACCCCTTTCTAGAAACTACATATCGTATAAGAAACTACATATTTAAGAACCCCTTAATAAAAAACTACATACAAGTCAACAAACTTATCAATGAAAACTAAGATATATCATGTGCCTACGAAGGCATGTTAGAAGTTAAAATCAAGTCTGCCCACCATTCGTTTTCATTCTCCCTAATGAGGCAATATTATTGTGCGTAAACGTGTCAAAGCATCAAACCCTTATAGCATTTTTTGTCTTACCAATCACATGTTTGAAAATCACGCTACCTTTTAAATTGTTATCATATATATATATATATATATATATATATATATATATATATATATATATATATATATATATATATATATATATATATATATATACACACACACACACACATATATATATATATATATATATATATATATATATATATATATATATGTGTGTGTGTGTGTGTGTGTGTGTGTGTGTGTGGAGTGAGCATATGGATGAAGGAGATTCAGTGGATAGTTTTTTGACAAAGATCAAAGATTTGAAGGAGTAGTTGATCTCTAGTAATGAAAGCTTTCTGCAGACTTTTCTTAGCGGTCTTTCAGATTCATATCCGAGTTTTGCTTCTACTCTTTGGTTGATGATGAAAGGCAATCCAAATGCTTTAACATTTGAGGAGTTAGACTATGTTTTGTTGCAAAAAGATCAATCCATATAAAACATGTCAATTATGCATGTTGCAAATCAAATTTTCTTAGCTACTTAGAAGGGCATGTTATCGTTAGTGTCCATGTGGAGGGCCAAATGGCCACTGGACACTTTTGTATATGTTCTTTGATAAAACATATAGTTGCATGATCAGCCACATACTATAAGTTCGACTGCATTTGTAATAGCCAAGAAATCTGTGTTCGTGCTCTCTGTGTACTGTGTTTTCTGCCTATTCTAGAGGCTTTGTGCAGAGTACTGTGTGTGGCATGTAGATCTAGGTTTTATACATCGAGGATATTGTCATGGAGCTCTCGAGAAGAAGAGTCCATTGAGGTGCATCACTATCAAAATACTTCACTGGTATCAGAGCATTCAAACACAAAAGCTTTGTTCCTTTTGTGCAGCAAAGCGAGCACGCGCCCGCCCACCTAAGCTTACGACAAAGGCGACGACCTTGGCATAGACCTTGGCATAGACCTTGGCATACCTTGTCATCCAAGTCACCAAAGTCACCATTGGCACCATTGGCTGCACGCGAGGGAGGACCTCAATGATCAAGGAAGACATAGGTTCCCGGTACTCCTCGAGAGGTCACCCATCCCAATACCGTTCCGCCTGGAGCTCGCTTAATCGACAATCTCTTGCCACTAAGCTACACTCTTGTTGTGTTTGAAGAAGGGGAAAGACTAAGCTTAACATTACCTTGAACATGTTTTGAGCCCTCAAAGCTTCATTTTTTTCTTTCAAAGCCTATTTTTTGAAGCATTTTCGGGGTTGTGATCCTTGGAGCTATTTTGGAGTACTTTCGTGCATAGTTCTCTTTACACAGGTTCAAGAACATCAAGAAGAGTGCTCCTTGTACTTTTCCAACAACGAATATTCAGCTTTGGGGTTGTGCTTTCAGTCACACTAGTAAATCTACCAGTTTCTTGAAAGGTTTTAGTTGTGGTGGGAGCAACCACCAAAAGTCCATGTAGGTTTTTTTATCCTAAAGAAAAGAGTTGATAGATGCTTGTAGTGTTGTTGGCTAGGATTTGGGGTGTGAATTCAGCATTTTCAGTGCCATTTTACTACATATATTGAGCACATACACACTATGTATGCTTTTTTGGATATCGCTTATGTAGGTCCATGTGGTCATTGATATAGCAGTAATGTTTTTGCATAAAGCCTTTACATTTGATAGAGAGGGTCATGGTGAGGTTTTCTTAACTGGGAGGCACCCTGATGTTGGGTCTCTTCGGTGATGCAGGTGGAAGACTTACCCAGCCTCGCCATAGGAGATGTATGCTAGTTGTTCATAGGTGCTCGATAAGCCTTGCTTCTTTCGGGTAATTGATTATATGCAGTGGAATCAATGATTCACTATGTAGGTCAACATGTCAGTACTTTTAGTTTTATGAGATTTCAACACTAGTCATATGCTAATTTTATAGAGGATACTCTAGCAACATTTTCCCATATTTTTTGGTCTTGTCAACTATGCAGTGGTTGATTTATTCCTTGATATACATTGGCGTGAGAAATTTATTCTCACATAATGCTTTTGGTTGGTCATTATTGTTAATTAATTCATTTTTCTAGGAAGACTATGCTGAAATTTTTCCTAGAAGCTGATGCTTGGTCATCCTTTTTTGAGCCTTAGTGGTGTTTGGACTCTTCTTGCTCCATTATCGTTCTATTCACTTCTCTATCATCATGGCATCAATGGTTTCAAGCACGTCTAGTGGATTAGGTTCTAGTTATAGTGTTCCAAGGAGGAGCTATAATTTGTAGGGCAAAGACCATTTCAAAATCCAAAAATTTGATGGCACAAACTTGGCTCTATGGAAGAATCAGCTTAAAGTTTCGCTTATTTAGAGGAGGCAATGAATTCCAGTAAATGGGATCTCAAAGAAGTCTGTTGACATGGATGAAGATGATTAGGATGAGTTGGATGAAATGGCCAGGTCTACCATCTGATTGCACTTAGCAGATAATGTTTACTTTACAGTATTGGACTGTGAAAGTGTAGAGGAGATTTGGAAAAATTTGTGCAATATATATGAAAAAGAAATGGCATCAAATAAAGTGTATCTGATGAGAAAGTTATATGACTTTCATATGAAAGACACAAATAGTGTTGGTGCTCATCTAAACGAGCTTGATGTTATATTCTCCCAGTTACATGCTCAAAAAATGGATGCGGATAATGAAATGAAAGCAGTCTTGTTGTTATGCACCTTGCCATCATCATGGGATATGTTTTGCATAGCTATTAGCAATAGTGCACCTGGTGGTAAAATGGTCTATGATGACATATGTGGAACACTCTTGAGTGAGGAGATTCGTAGAAAATCTATGGTTGGCACTCAGAGCGGAGATTCATAAAATGTTTGTGATTCTTACCAAGGAAAGAATCAACAATGTGGCAGGAGTAAGAACAAGGAAAAGAATGGTCAATGAAATAAGAGTAGAAGTAAATCAAGGAAGAGGGATATCAAATGCCATTATTGTCATAAGAAAGGACATATGAAGAAAGAATGTTATGCTTTAAAGAATGCTAAAGGTAAAGGGCAGAATGTTGATGGGCATGTTAAACAGCTACCTACACCATCTACTTCAATTGTGACACATTAAAAAAAATTATTTGCCACAAAATTAAAAACCTTATTCATAATTGCTCCAATAGGCTTTTGACACATTATCAAAACTATTGGGTCGATAATTTAGTGAAAATCTTGTCAAAAGGTAAAAATAGAATAGACTCCAATACAAGAAGTTACCCTCCATAGTGACTTTACGAGCGACACACTGTTGTTACTAACTAAAACAAAACATTTTTATTGAAATCATCGCACGCAAACCATCATATATATGGCATTTTTTTTCCATTCAAAAGGAAAAAATACTTATCATTTATAAAATGTTAAATGAATGTCACTTAAGTAGTGATGACATCATCGCATATGCGATAATCATCACATATGTGGCTACAAATCATATATGCAGTTATGCCACATATCCAATGTTAGCAACAGATAAATATTGGGCATTCATACAATGTTACTAAGCATAAAAGTTTTATCGTTTAAACGATGGTTATGCATAATGACAAAAAAAACATTGCGCTTCAGTCAATCACTCTATGCATTCTTGATTGAAGAGCAATAAGATGATCTAGCGGATAGATATGAACATCACAATCTCTGTCTCACACTTTCTTTCTATCTGTATCCATCTCTCTCAATGTTTATCTCCTCTCTCTCTCTCTATCTTTGTTTCTTCATTTTCAACTTCTCAAAAACGTTAACCGATCCGAGATTATGGCTAAATACCTGTAAGTACATTCTAAATTGCTTTTGTACACTCTAAATTGTTTTCTTTTCACTTATACATATATATAAATCTATACATATGTACACAGACATACATGCACAAATTAACATACACACATGCACATATACATAATACATACATATGAACATAAATACAACACAAATACATACATACATACATATATTCACAAACTTACATACATGCATATACAATCATGTATGCATACATACATCCACAAACATGCACATGTACATACATACACAAACATACATATATACACACACAAAGAAACATACATGCACATACATACATACACAAAGAATATGCATGCATACATGCGCACACGTACATACATACATACCAACATATATGCATACATATATACATACGTACACATATGCATACATACATATATATATATATATATATATATATATATATATATATATATATATATATATATATATATATATATATATATATATATATATATATATATATATGTATATATGTATGTATATATATACACGTAAGCATAATCCATACATACATATGTATGAACATGTATGCATACATATATACATACATTACATACGCAAATACATACACAAACATCCATCCATCCATACATATGTGCATTACTAAAAGTAATAAATCACCTCAAAAAAATAAATTCAAATAAAATTCATTAGTAGATTTCAGCCCTATTAACTTTAACAAAATAAATTAACTCAACACTCTAAAACCATCAAAACTATAAAATCACACTATAGAAAAAATTTAAAACACAAATGATATACAAGCATATACATAAATATAAAAAATAGGGTTCATGATTTTTATATGTCTACATACATATATAGATCTAGAATGAAGGTTTTAGGATGGATATATATATATATATATATATATATATGTGTGTGTGTGTGTGTGTGTGTGTGTGTATATGTATGTATATTTGTAACAAGTTCATTTATGGTTCTTATTCTTTTCATGTGTTCAACTTGACCATTAGTAAATTCAATAAAAAAAGGGAAAGTTTGTAATCGTTAATGATAAGATATTTAGGGTGGGTTCTTTCACTCTTTATTAATAGTTTTATTTTAGTTATTTATTGATTTATTATTATTGTTATTATTACTACTACTATATATATATATATATATATATATAGTTTTTATTTATTTATTTTGAAACTTTTTATTTTATAAATTTCCCTTCATTTCTTTATTTTATTTTTATTGTTATTATATATTCATTTATTGTTTTTTATAATTTTCTTAGTATTTTTATTAGTATTGGTTTGTTCTTTGTGCAAAACTTTATCATGGCTGAGTTTTCCCTTCACTTCTAGAAGTGATAGAAACTCATATTGTTAACTTTGTTAGAGGTGTTTATTTAGAAAGACTCTTTATTAAAATATGTACCTACTCTAGGGCATTGATGACATGAGTAGGGATGTCATATCTATTTATCCAAGCTATGCATGATAAAGTTCAATTCTGATGCTTCCTCTTTTGGATGGACATAGAAGTTGAAGATGCACCTTTTGTTTTGTCTTTGATTTTGTTTAAGATTTGCATTCAGATATATATTTGTGTAAAATTTTTTACTTTTTATTAAAAAACATATTTAATATATATATATATATATATATATATATATATATATATATATATATATATATATATATATATATATATATATAAATATTGATTATTATTTTTAGTGTGATTCATTTTGTCTTGGTTCTATTTCTTGTTTGTATTTTTCATGTCTCGTATTGATTTTTTGTGTAGTCTCTTGATTTTGTTTGTTGTTTTTGCTTATGTGTATGTGTTTGTGTTCTCTAAGTTGGGTTCATAAATTTGGATAATGCTCAACTTATATATATATATATATATATATATATATATATATATATATATATATATATATATATATACACACACACACACACACACACATGCACATATTGTGTACTGTGTGTGTATGTATGTGTGTGTGTGTGTATATATATATATATATATATATATATATATATATATATATATATATATATATATATATATATATATATATATATATATATATATATATATATATATATATATATATATATGTGTGTGTGTGTGTGTGTGTGTGTGTGTGTGTGTGTAAGTAGGTTTTTAGGAATTTTACTAGTAGATATATATAAATACATCAAAAGTTAGATTTTAGGATTTAAATTAGTATAAATAGATAAATACAAAAGAGAAATAGGGTTTTAGGATGTATGTCAGTATATATACATAAATGCATAAAAAATAAGGGTTTTAGGATTATATTAGCATATATTCATAGATACATTAAAAATTTAGGGTTTAGGTTTTTCATATGTGCATGTTAAATTCTCTATATGTTATGTTATTTTTTATGTATATTAATTTATTTTTTTAGTTGTTGTTAGAAATGGCTGATGGAGAGACATCGTAGAGTATTTCAGATGCCGAGCTCTAGGGGTGGCTCAGCCAATTGACACTTGTTCAATGCCTTTGGGCATCTGAGTATTTCATGGCATCGAATATTAGGATAACATCATCAAATTGATTAGCCATTGGTGGTGGACCATATTTTGATGATGTCCGATTCACTCTATCCATAGTGCCTAGGATTAACACTCATATGAAGTTTCTTTTCCACCATATGTGATACAAAGATTAGATGATTCAGTTGGGTCATCTAGTCAATGATTTGATCATGGTGTATATATGAGCACACCAACATCTAGTCAAAGTACACCACATGTTGGTACTTTGGCGACAGTCTGTTTGTCACATGCAAGATGACATTGTGCACATAGTAGGCAATATAATGGTGATGGTGGTGGTGGTGGTGATGATGATGATGATGAATGTTTAGGCTCTACCAATGATGGTATTTCATCTACTCAGTCCATACCAAAAGCCACATATGCATGGAATAGACCACTTAGTACACCTCATCCACCTTGGGAGGACATGAACATGATCCTACCAAGGTCTATATCGTGTCTCATGATGGAGAGATTGCTATAGATATTGCAAGAATGGAGATGCAAACTTGCACCTATTACCTTATCGAGGTGCAATATAACATCACCATGTTTATGCATTGGAGTGAGAACGATAAAGAAAAATTCAGCTACATTGTCTAGTACATAGTAGATGAGTATCATCTTATGCCAAGATCCATGAAGGTGCCTCAAATTTGGATTTAAAAAGAAGTAGATGATTGTTTGAAACATCACCAAGTCATGGATCAATGTGCGTTTAGAGCCATTAAATCAAAATATCCATATATATCATACAAAGAGTGGGATCCGCTTGTAGTTGATAATTCCACGAAGTCCAAATAACATAAGAGGGCCATTGAATCTCGATTGCAGAAAATAGGGACATCACATCTATATATGATGGTCTTTCTTTTTTATTTTTTTTGTATATCTTGATTTTGTTCATATATGACTTCTACTTTTAAATGCATAAGCTCATAGTAGGACATTTACCTAGTTGTCTTGAGGAGGCAAAAGGATGTCAAAAGGATCTACACACATACCTATCGGAGTTAGAAGACCAAGGCATGAATATTCATTGGGATAGACTTGTTGGACTATGATCATAGGTTTATTACATTTTAATTTTAGTTGTGTATTATATCTTAGACATGTACTACCTTAGACATGATTTTTATTTCAAGCATGTATTATATTTTTGACATGTAATATTACCTACATGATTTTTGTTGAAGACATGTATTACTCAAGACGTATTATTGAAGAAAAATTTTATTTTGAATATCTATTACTATAAACATGTATTATTTCATACATGATATTTATTTCAATCATGTATTACTACATACATGTATTATTTTGGTCTTAATGATGTTATTTCTATGATTTATTTTAACATTTTTGATGGTTTACTTGACTTGTTTCTATAGATGTATAGTATGTATGGATGTAGGTTTTAAGGTCTCTACATGTGTATATGCATGAGTGTAAGTGTTTACAATATATGTGTGTAAGTATACCAGTGTATGTGACAAGGTCTACAAGCTTTTGTATCCGAGTATACAGTTGTATGCCATATGATTTGCATGTGAACAACTATCTAGGTGTGTGCCGTTTGTGTGGATAACTATTGAATGGATTTGCTATCCATTCAGCAATAGATGTATCAATTGAACTTTTTGTATGTATATGGAAAACCTTCACATGCAAAATCGGACAACATTTATTCACCAATTCATCTAACAATGGGTTTGTCAATGGGCCTATTGATGAGGCTCCTAATGGATCAAGGATAAAATAGTATGCATTACCCACTATGCTACTGATGTGCCTACCTAATTGGTGTACTGGTTGTGCTACCAACGAAACTACCAATGCAATTATTGGTTGAATTCCATTGCAGGGTCTTCCAATGCTTAAGTCAATGATGTGTGACTGAAGGCTAGTCGAAAAAATGCCCATGTGGTGTAGTGTATTTCTTTTGTTTAAATGAATGAAGGGAAAATTTCAACCTTGGAGTAAGGTTTTAAATAAGATAAAGGCTCAAGTTCTTAGAAATTGACATAGTGTTCAATCTCTAATATAAAATTTTGAACTAAGTAAAATTTGAGTTAAAGAAAAATTCATCGCACTATGATGTAAATGTACGCTTGGTGGTCCATAACACCGCATTTTCCATCAACATCAAAGTGGATATGATAGAATGGATGTAAAACTTTAAAGGTCATGAATGCCCAAACTCAAGTTTATTGATATTTGGATCAAGGTCGTCTTTGGGACAAGTTTATCAAGTTCAGAATATCAACTTTAGAGATGCAAAATAGTTCATTCAAGAATTTGGATTGGTCAAGCTGAAGTTAGATTTGTCGCAATAAATGAAACCCTTCTTTCCCACCTTCTACGGAGGACTTAAACTCAAGATTGGACACAATAGTCTTATAGTTCAGAAAAAAGGATGGTGAATGTTCATAAGAAGTGAATCACACTAGAAAAAACCAAACTGAACGTTTATATTTGATGAACCAAAGTAATGATTCATCTATCCAAAATTAAGTCAAATGGATTTGAATAGAATCTTCAAAGTTCCAAAGAATTAGAAGTTTCCACCAAGTTGTTCGAAGCATCCACTAAGGTATGGAAAAATGTGCAAGGTTTCTTGAACATTCTATTAAGGCACATAGATAAGTCTCCAAGCAGTTCAATGCACTTCCTACAAGTGCACCAAATTTACCCTTAAGTTCCTAAAATAATAAACAAGACGTAGTAAAGTACTATTTTGATACAAGCATGCTCAATATGATAAAGTGTTCACCTTGATTTTCTGTCCAATACATAGAAATGCATCTAGATGGACCAAATAAAGACAACAAGGCAAGGAACATGCATGAAAGTTCCACCTTATTCCTTAGTCCCAAGATTGGGTCAATATTTAGTGAATTGGGTTGGGATTTTTTCTAGTCCATCCTTATCATCCCTTCCACACTTTGCACTAGATCCAACTTATCAAGCACAAATAAAGTTTGTCTATAATATGGTTTGGGTAGGGACCATACCACAAGGATACCCTCTTTTCAAATCGATTCCAACATGCAATCCCCTTTTGATTATAGAGGTGAATCATAGATTATATGAAAACCATGCTCTCTAGATTGGATAATGGGCTACGGGGATATGCCCTTGAATCCTTTATAGTTCATACTCATTTTTAATGAAGAAAATGATTAAAGGGGAGATGAATGTTTTTTCAAAAGAAGTTTGATCATTGAGGTCTACTCTTCTTATTAATCTTGAATTAATTAAAAGTACAATGAGATGCATTCATAGCACTCATTGGACCTCTGTGCATGCCACAAAACAGGGTTTAGACACCTATCAACCACTAGTATACAGAGCTCAAAGTCGCATTAAGATAGAGATTGGGGAAGGGATAACCCTAAGACTAGTCAAGGTAGTTGAGCAGTAGAAAGACTAGCAATAGGTTTCAACATCCCTAAGGCTTTTTTGCACCACCCAAAGGCAACACAAGCATCTCAACACTTTGCATTCATCAATTGGAGCACTTTTGAATAAACCACTTTGCATTCATCGATGAGACCACTTTGAGCTAGTTCAATAGGAGGAGAAAAGTTGGATCACTTTCTTTTGACCATTACAATCATGAGTGCCACAGATGTCAAAGATGCCAATGTTATGCCATAGTTCTATGCCTTAGTCGACACCTTAGTCAATGCCTTGGAGTAAACCGAATTGATTAACCAAATTTATAAACAAATTTCTAAACAAACCGAATCGGAACTAGAAGAGTGCACATTGCACAATGTGACAGTGTGATAGTGTGACAGTGGACAATGTGACAATGTGATAGTGTACGGTGCACAGTGCATAGTGTGACAATGTGACAGTGTCACAGGGGCACATGAGCACAGTGCACAATGTAGAGTAGTGGATTCGGAAAACACTGGTGAGCAAAAAAAAACGTGGATTGACAAATGCAATCCTAGACCGGACGATAATAAACTAACCAAAATAGGTGCCAAATCACGAACGGATGCCATGAATCACGAACGGATGCCATGAATCATGAATGGATGCCAAAAAATACACCTTCACAAACACGTGCAGACTTTGATACTACTGTTGACCGGATCTTGTAGATGCATGTACCTAGTGATAGTATGGTAATGAAATCTCATAAAAGCACACACATAATAGAGAGAGACAAGAGACTGAACACAAGGTTGCGTACAATCTCCCCCCACATAATCTGATGGATGAGTCTATCAGAGTATGTATTACATCCTGAATAGAAGATACATGAGGGTAGTGCTTCAAAAACCATGCATTTACTAGAAATCTGCTTTATTTACAAATCATCGCTTTCTAAATGATCTACTATTTTTACAAAAATGTCACTTTCTAAGCAATCTACTATTTTTACAAAAAATATATAAAATACTATCTTTTAAATATCTTCAAAAATATCTGAATAAATCCACACACATTCATGCCCTCATGATTCTTCACCTGCTATATCAAAACGCAATCACATTAAAAACCTCAATACATTAAAATCCATTTAACATTCCATTATTCCATAAAGTATAACAATAGGGTTGGAAGCTCATAGCCAAGCACAAGATATCTTTGATGGTCTTGATATTTTAATGCTCAAACAACACATCATAAACTATTTCCACCATCAAGTGCGTGGAAAAAAGTGATGGATATTGCTTGTGAAATAGCATTAGAAGAAGGGATACAAAGATGAGCACAAGTAGGGGTAAAAATAGAAATACATCCACAAACATAAATAGAGCAAACAAAGCAAGAATCACTCAATAAATTTGATGAAATTGGGGTTCAAAGACACTTTTGGAATACCAACGTTTGAAGTGAGTCCAAAAGGGAGCAAAAGTGCAAATCAAGAAGAGAAGGAGGCATGAAGAAAAGAGTTGGCAAAGAAGAGAAGAGAAGAAGAACTAGATAGAGAAATAGCAGAGCAACTTCATGTACATTTTGAGAGAAGAGAAACGTACGTTCTACATAGGAATCATGGTCGGATGAATGAAGAGAGAAGGTACAAATTCAAAGTTGATCATGCATCTTGGACACATGTGCCAAGGCCACCACCACCTCCTTCAAGCACAAGAAAATACAAGTATAGGCTGGAGACTATGGCATTAAAAGAGGCACACAAGTATCAAAAGAGCACAAATCTAATCATTCTCAAAGCTCATGTTCATTGAATTGTGAAATACGTTATAGAGAAATAGTCAAAATCTACCATGCGAGTCCAATCTAGTGCTCTCTATGCATAACAAGATGGATCAAAAGATATACATACTTCACTTTTTAGTGATAGTTCTTTGTGATAGACATGCGAAAAAAGAAGAACCGTACAATGAAAAGACATGTTTCTGGCACTTACACTAAAAAATGATGATTCAATTAAGAGATAGATAACCCAAAACATGTTGCTTTTTTATGTACTCTACATATGATTAATAAAGGTTTTTTTCCCTTGATGATAATCTCTAGGAGATCCATTTATGATTTTCTTGTTGGAGTTAGATGTTTGCGGAAGCAGGTGAACAACACAAGGAAGAAGAAGAAGCTTGGAGCACAAAACACACAATACTGAATGTATTACTAGAGAATGTACAAAGATAAGTAGCCCATTAGGGCAATATGCATATATACAAGCCGAGGGAAAAAAACCTCCTAAAGAGGGAAAAAAGTGCCCCGGCGGTCCTAGTGTGTTCACACACATCACTACCTAAATATATCAACAAATCCCCCCTGGGAGTGATGCGGTGAACAAGGAGCTGGCACTCATGTACAAGGAAGTGCCAAGCTATGTGGAAATCACTCCACAAAAGGAAGTAAGCCCAAAGCTTTGCGGAAAGCTTCAAACTTCTCCCTAGGCAGAGCCTTCGTGAAAGGTCTGCAATGTTCTCCTACGTGGGCACATATGCCAAACTGATCTCCCCAGTAGAGAACCTCTCCCTGACATAGTGATAATGCACCACAATGTGCTTAGTGCGAGCATGGAACACAGGGTTCCTCGCAACTGCCAATGCGCTCTGACTGTCAGTGAAGATGGTGGTGGCAGAAGACTGGCCAACACCCACATCAGCCATAAGGCGTCTGAGCCACACACACTCAACAATCGCTGTGAAAGTTGCCCTATACTCAGCCTCACAACTAGAAGTGGCCACAGTAGGCTGCTTCTTGCTCAACCAAGATATACATGAGCTACCAAGCATGAAGCAAAAACCACTCGTGGACACACGAGTGTCATAGCAACCAGCCCAATCTGAGTCAAAAAAAGCATGCAAATCTTGCAGTAGTGATCCCCCCCGGGATAAAACAACCCAAGTAGCCGAGTACCACTCAAGTAGCAAAAGATGCGCTTAACCGCCTTCCAATGTGTGACTCCTGGGCAATGCATAAACCTGCTCATATGTGAGACAGTAAACTGAATATCTGGTCGAATAATGCATAAGTAAATCAAGCATCCCACAGCCTGCTGATAGACAACAACATCGAATGCATCTCCAGCATAATGAAGACTCAATCGTAAACCTGTCTCCATAGGAGTGGCAATAGACTTACAGTCTTCAAGGCCAAAACACTTCAATAATGTGTCAATATATTTCGTTTGACACAAAGCCATTCCACCATCAACTTGCATAAACTGAACTCCCAAATAGTGATGCAAATGCCCCAAATCAGACATCTCAAATGAGGCATGCAAGTCAGCCTTGAAATCAGCAATATGCTTCTCAATAGGACGAGTGAGCAGCATGTCATCAACATAGACAACAATGATCAGAAGCGCATCATTAGCACGCTTAACATATAAGGTGCTTTCAATTGGACTGTTCTCAAAACCATGTGCAACCAGATAGGCATGTATCTTCTCATACCAAGCACGTGGTGCTTGCTTTAAACCATATAATGCCTTCTTTAACCTGCACACATGGTTTTCATGCCCTTTCTGCACAAAGCCACGGGGCTGAAAAACATACACTTCTTCATGCAAGTCACCATTCAGAAATGCTCTTTTAATGTCCAACTGATGTACATTCCAACCATGATGGGCTGCAAGTGCACAAATGCTCCGAACAGTAGTCATACGGCATGTAGGTGCAAAGGTCTCATCAAAATCAATGCCTCTTTCCTGCGCATAACCCTTTGCAACAAGCCTAACCTTATACCTGTCAACTGTACCATTAGGTTTACGCTTCAGCTTGTATACCCACTTAGTGCCAATGGCCTTCTTGCCAGGAGGCAAGTCACATAAAGACCATGTACCATTTTTCATTATAGCATCATATTTAGATTGCATAGCAGCCATCCAATTTTCTAAATTCTGTGCTTCATCAAAAGAAACAGGCTCATTCTCATCACAGAGACTAGACGCAGCCATAGCATAGCAATTTGATGCAAAGGAGGCACTATGAGAGCCTGAATGAGTACGATATGACAAAGGTGCATCTAATTTGCTGTCACGCAAAGTCTGCACCAACCATTTTGGCATAGTTTTTGCCTACTCAATATCAGCTCTCTCATCAACAAGTGCATCATGTAAATTTTCATCAGAAATGGAATGATCTACATCATCATATGAAACCTGCAAAGGCTGAGAAGTTGCCTCATTAGGACCAGCACTAGACTGTCCACCTGTAAAAAGAGGCATGAAGGTATCATACATATCTTTGGAGCTAACAGATGTCTCCTTAGTACATGAAAGCAATGGCTGAATAGCATCTTCCACAAAGACAACATCACGGCTAACCAGAATGCGTTTAGTCTATGGATGATACAGACGATAGCCTTTACTTTCAGAATTGTACCCAATAAAAATACATTTTACTGCCTTATCATCCAATTTTCTGTGATGTTGTTCAGGCACTAGTGCATATGCCAAACAACCAAAACCACGCAGATGAGCAACAGATGGCTTGCGGTCATGCCGAGCCTCATATGGAGTGATAGACTGTAGTGCTTTAGTGGGACACTTGTTCAGTACATATGGTGCACACATGACAGCCTCAAGCTAGAAACTATGAGGTAAAGCCTGACTCTTGACCATGCACCTCGCCATCTCCATGAGTGACCTGTTCTTTTGTTCAGCAACTCCATTCTATTGAGGTGTATACGGCACTGTACACTGGTGTTTTATCCCACGTTCAACCAGAAATGCATTAAAATCAGAAGACATATATTCCCCCCTTGATCAGCACGGAGGGTGCCCATTTTACATGCTGACAGATTTTCAGCCAAAACCAAAAACTGTTTAAAGCACATGAACACTTCGGACTTTGCCTTCAATGGATATACCCATGCATGCCTGGAAAAATCATCAATGAAAGTCACGAAGTAAAGATAATTTCCAAAAGAGGGTGTTTGCATAGGACCACAGACATCACTATGTACAAGCTGCAATTTCTGTGTAGCCTGAACTCAACCATCTTTTGGAAAGGAGGAACGCTGCATTTTGCCCAAAATACAGCCTTCACAAACATGTTTTCCAGGTGCCTCAAGTTTGGGCAAAGAGGACACCATTTCAGATTTCTGCAGGCGTAGTAAACTAGCAAAATTCAGATGACCAAAGCGTGCATGCCAAAGCTTTGCATTTGACATAGCCTGAGAATCATTTATTGCACATGCCAAATCATTTTCAGATCTTTTGTAGTCTATGAGCTTATACAGCCCACGACATAAAATGCCAGAAGCAATAATCACATCGCCATTTGACAGATCATGAACTGTACACCTGTAATCAACAAATTTCACAACCAAGCCAATCTTGGCTAATGCAGAAACTGATAACAAGTTCTTTTTGATCCCTAACACAAATAAAGCATCTGACAAAGTGAAAGAACTACCATCAGCAGTAGTCAAAATGATCTTACCAACTCCCATAATAGGATAAGAGGAGTTGTTGGCGCATGTAACAGTATCCCCTATAGGGGCAGGCTCGAGTGAAGAGAAGAAACTGCGTTGCGAGGTAATATATTTGGTCGCCCCACTATCAAAATACCAAACATCTGAGTCTACTGCAAACATGCACTGCTCATGAGAAGATGGGTCAAAACTGCAGACAGTAGTAAATGCCCATTCTTCTTCTTACACAAGATTTGCAGACTTTGTTTTTGGTGTAGAGGCCTCTACAACAACCATTCCAGCCTCTTTCTTCTTTGCCTCCTGAGCAGCCAGTTTTGGACAGTTCTTTATGATATGATCATTCCCTTTACAGTACTTACAAAACAATTTTTGCTTTTTTGATTTCTTCTCATCTTTATCTTCCTTCTTCAAATATGCAAAATTAGCAGATTTTTGCTTACTAGTTGAAGAGTTCCATTTTCCTTTGCCCCGACTAAAATACCTTGATGCAAAAAATTGACTGTATCTCAAAAAGTTGAATAGAACTGCCCAGACAAATTCTGCTAGACCTGTAGCAGACTTCGAGACTCTTCTACTGGCGAACAAAAACTGGTATATACCTTTGGCACAAAAAGACGAAATAGCCTACATAAGCACTGCAATAGTGCGTTTGGAGGCCGAAACGAGCTCAGATCGCGATTTCGGCACCACATAGCAAAGCTGTTTTGATCTCGAAAACACGCTGCGTATGCTCACCAAAATTCGTGCGATTCTGAGATTGCAAACAGAGGAGTGTCGATGGCACCCTAGATGAAGTGACGACCTGCTCTGATACCAATTGTTGGAGTTAGACGTCTGTGGAAGCACGCGAACAACACAAGGAAGAAGAAGAAGCTTGGAGCACAAAACACACAATACTGAATGTATTACTAGAGAATGTACAAAGATAAGTAGCCCATTAGGGCAATAGGCGTATATACAAGCCGGGGGAAAAAAACCTCCTAAAGAGGGAAAAAAGTGCCTTGGATTTCCTAGTGTGTTCACACACATCACTACCTAAATATATCAACATTTCTCAATTTCTAGAATGTTGTATAGATGTTTAAGTGTGCACAAGAAATAAACAAAGGCAAAAAAAAAAAGTGGTGTTTACCACGAGATGGCTTTTGTAGGTTTAACTTCTTTAAACCTACAACGTTCACACCATGGTGAATACACCTTTTTTTTCTCATAGTCGTTAGCACAAAAATCAATGCGAAAACCTTTGGTTTGAGAGAAAATGGGACTTCAATATGGAGATTTCAAAGTGTCTTTTTGCCCAGTTTATAAGGCTTTTGTGATCATTTTTCCACCATTAGGTCTCAAATAGCCTAACTAACAAAACATAAAACAAAAGGTACGTTCATCAGCACGACTTTTGGCAATTTGACAAGGTCAAACTACCAACATTCACACCATGATGAACATCCCTTTTTCTTTTATTTACACTATTTACAAGTAGTATAGACTATAATGCATTAAAAAATATGTAAAAAATGTCCGTAATATGTAAGAAAAGTAGTTTTGAAGATGTTATTTCATTGATTTATTATACATTTTTCATGATTTATTTGACTTGTTTCTATAGATGTATATTATGTATGATTGTAGGTTTTAATGTGTTTACATGTGTGCATGTATGATTGTGTAAGTGTATACAATATATGTTTGTGTGAGTATGGGAGTGTATGTGACGGGTTTGTGTATCAAATTGTACACATGTATGTCATATGATTTGAATCTGAACAACTATCTAGGTGTGTGCATGCTTATGTGTGAATAAATATCGAATAGATTTGGTATCCATCCATAATAGATGTATCAATTGAGCTTTTTGTATGTATATGAAAAACATGCACATGCAACCTCTGATAATATTTTATATGTTTATTTATTTTACCCACCAATGCATCTACTGATGAGGCTACTGATGGATCAAGGATGGAGCTACCTCTAACGATGGTTCTTTCAATGGGTCTACTGATGAGGCTATTGATGGATCAAGGATGGAGCTACCTCTATGCTTCCAATGTGTTTATCCACTATGCCATTGATGCACCTACCCGATTTGTGTCCCAATTGTGCTACCAACATAACTTCCAATGCATATAATGACTTGGTGAGATGAATTGATCAAGGAGAGTGGGAAATCAAGAGAGTGCAGGAAGTGATTTGCATGTATAGTGATCAAACGGGTAGAATCAATGAGGACTTCCAATTGGAATTAGAGAAGATTAAGTGTGCCCAAGTAGAGAGTGATAAGAAAATGGGGGAACTTGGAAGAGAGAATGCGAGGCTAAGAGGAGAGGTCGATAGATGGATGAGTCAAAGAGAAGACAAAAGACGGAGATGTGTAGAGAAAGATAAAAAAGTCGATAGAATGGAGGAGGAGTTGAAGACGATGATAGATAAGCTTAGCATATTTACAGGAGAGATAGAAAAGACTAACACTTTGAAGGGCACGGTAGAAGTCCTAGCTGGTCGATTAGAGAAGAGTTTTCAAGCGGCCAGTAGAAGAGTTGGAGGAGTAGAGTCGAGAGGGAATGATTTAGAAAAGAAGCTAGAGAATTTAGAAAGAAGAAGATGCAAAGAGCTTAGTCTAGGTGGAGAAGCTCCATGAAATTGAGCAAAAACATAAAGATGGATATGAGGAGCTCGAAAGAGAACACATGATGTTGCAAGAGAAAATCAAGAGGCTATACAATTTATTTGAGAGAATACAGATTTCTCTTCAAGAAAATGAAAAGAGGATGCATGAGTTGGAACCAAAGAATGAGAAGTTGTGAAAACGGATGAGGTATCTAGATTGTGAAATGACACAACATCGAAATGATATTGACCTAAATACACGAGGATTATGGAACTAGCTATGGAGGTGGATGAATTGAGGAACATAGGAAATGAGAGTGCACAATGCCTTGCAAATCACCTTATTTTGGTAGAGTACTATTTACAAAAAATGACAAACCATCTGGATTCTTCACAAAGACGAGTTTAGAGATAAAAAGGGGAATTGATTGAGGGGGTGTTGAAGAGATGGTATGCACAGTGATGATGAGGCTTCTGAGATGGAGCCTAACTCACCTCTTGGAGAGCATTGATCACTGACTATGAACAAGAGTAGGTAGGAATTTTTGGCCGGTATCATCTTCGAGATGTCCCTGGTTATCCTTGAAGTCCCAGTTGACAAAGAAGCCTCACCGTTTTCAACCACCACATAGAGAGAAGGGAGAGGAAAATTAGTTTCCTTCCTTGTTTCCTTCTCGAGAGAGATTTCTTTTACCTCACATGCATGATCACACAAGATCTTCTTCCCACAATCTGCACGCACAGGAATGGAGTCCAAAGGAGTAGATACTCAAGGGTAGAATTTGGCAATGTGCCCAATCTCCTCGCAACACCAACATCTCACATAATTGGAGATAGCACCAAATCGAGGAAGTCTATCCACATGACCTCTCATTGTTCTATCAAATTCAATTCACATGTCACTCCATCCAAGATTCATATGCCTTGTGTCAATCTTCTCAAAACCCCAAGCTTTCCTTCATTGCACTATTTCTTTAACAAGGACCAAAAAATTGTGGGGCCAAAATGGTTGTGCCACATGATTGGGGCATCAAGCAAACTTATAGCAATCTCTCTGAGATGTAATAAGCCAATGTCCCATCGGGTGTGCCAAATGAATGGATTTATGAAAGTCGAGGAAAGATGTTTGTGGGCAACTAAATTTGCTTAATTTTTTGTATTTGGGCACACTTTTCTTATGCTTAGCTCATAAGACTGCACAATAAAGCTTGCTTTTCCAGTCCCCAATAGGATTGATGATCAAATGTCTACTAAGCCAAATTGAAGGTACTTAACTTGCGGACATGCTCAATTACCCATAACTCATTGACACTCACATCTTGTTGTTAGCTCTCTTTCCTGTCCTTGCTAGGTTTTTCCAACTTGGCAACTTTCACCACTCTACAACTCGCTTAACCTTCTTCAACTGCACATCCTCTGGGACACACTCTCTCACCCTTGCTATCAGACACTCTCTCTATTTCCTTTAATCTCTTTCTTCTTTAATATACATTCACACCCTCTCTTTCTATCTCAAAGAGGACACTTACACAACCAACAACACTTACCTTCTCTTTTCTTCACTTTCTCACAACACACACACACCAACAACCCTCACACTCTCTTCCACTTATGCAACTAAACATTTGCATACCCAAAAACATTGAAACATGCTCACACACACATGCATGCTCAAAATTCATAGATCTTACCTACTCACATACTTACATTCATACAAGAAAATTCACACACCTACATCCATCAACATGCTCACAAGCATTCAATCTCACACCTTCATCAATACACACTCACCAACACATGCCCATACACCTACACATTGTTCATGCATGCACATGCTCAAACACACTCACTCCAATACACAACCTTTTCCTCTCCCTATCTAGCACTCTCTCTCTCTCAGACCCACACACACCACTCCTCTTTGCCACACTCTCCTTCACTCACACACCTACACTCTCTTTCCCATTCCCATACACTCTTCATACACACACTTCCTTGAGGTTCATACATGCTTCTTTAGACATTTGGTGAGATTCCACATGTTCCAAATACTCGAGCAAAAGTTTGAATCTTCTTCTCTTTGAGTGTCATGTTCATCTCTCATCCATGATTCTAGGTAATTGTTCTCTTCTCAAATAGCTCAAAACATTTTTTTATTAGGTGGAATGAATGAATCAAATCTTGATTGGTTAGCATTACAACACGAGTTAGAGGTCTACCACAAGGGATCAACATGTCAATAGATACTTCAATGTCACCCGTGATATGACAAAAAAAAACACACAAGTACATGATTTAAGACTTGCTGTTCTTGTGAATCCCATACATCACCCTCTCAAAGGTTTCTGCATGTGTCCAACCCATCCATTTCATGAGATCTGTAATAAACTTGCCATACACTACATGACTCTTTGAGACTATCTTAGAGCTTCCCCATTGACCCCACAGCTTGTTGATTGAATGCCTCCAACAAAGCTTGAACAATAGTTTAGCATTTAGTGGCAGGGAGAGATTGTCAAAAGGTCTTCATGTCAAGTCATTCAAAAGAAAACACTATAAATGCAAACAACTCAGATAATTGAGTACTCAAATTCAGTCAATTTAGCATGTATAAGTGCATAACATCCAATGGAAAGTGCTAGCTTGGGTCTAGCAGATGATGGATTTTTGTCACTGTAGAGGTCAATAGCAAGTATGATACACTCCGGTTTGAGCATTAACTTCTCACACAAGTGTGATCCAATGAATCCCTTGCTCCAATCATGTAAATGGTGCAAGGCCGGATCCTGCCCCCTGTGGCTTTTGTTTTGGCATCTCCATTTGTAGTTGTGGCATATCCTTTATCCCTACCATCAATATCTCTTATCGAGCTCAACGGTGTTCCCTCTGTGCCGAGAATGTGAACCCTAGTTAGGACATCAGAGTAGTCCCTCAGGTGACCATTTACCAATTCCAAATATTCTTTCACCTTTGGGGTAATCGTTTGACTATCAGCATAGATGAAAGCTCCTTGCAATGTAACAACAGCCTCCAAATAAGACCAGTTCTGCCCCTTCCTTGTTGTACCCCTGAAATTTGAGCAGAGGAAAAACTCCCACTGCCTTTTTGGATTAAGTTTAGCCAAAGCAAAATGCTGCTTGATTGAATGTTGTGGTGAGAATGTTAGACGTTATTGATTCACAGGAATGCCAACTTTAACCTTGATATGTTGCTTGCTTCGACCCTTATAAGGTAACAATTGAATCACAAAAAGTGTAGATGAAGATTTAGTAGACTATTTGGAATGTCTAGAATGACCATCCATCACACCATATTTCTGTAGTTGACAACGATCTGAAGATCCAATGAGAAAAAAATCTGAAATCTATCAAAAAAAGATATTCAGCTTGCAATCCAAATTTGCTGCAAAATATCTCCTTCAAAGTATCTACTTTGTTGCCTGATCATTAACAAGAATACAATATGCCACTTTCTGAAGGAATATTACGACATAGATGCACATAAAAAATGAAAAGGATTCCTCAACGGATCATCGTCGTCCTTTGCTCAATATGCTCATTCCTTCTATTGCTGCCCACTCCTTCTCTTTCCCTAGATTCATATGAGCTCCTTTCTTCTTCCATAGACGTCTCGAACCTAGTGCTTATGTGTTCTTCCCTTCTTCAGGGCCTCTTTCATAGCAACTCCTTTCCTTCTCTGAGTTGCACTATTCTCTAAGTTGAATCTCCCAAATGCCCTCCACAAGGTTCTTAAATCTCTATCCTAACTTACTGTATCCGGCAAAGATAACAATGACAAAAATAACCTATAGGGTTCTTGGGTTGGAAAGGGGTCTGTAAACGGAGGCCCTATAATATTTTTTTCCCTTCCCTTAGTAAAACTATTACTAGTGCAATTACACAGACAGTCGACAACTTTCATACAATAATTTAATTATACAATATTGCATACATCATTCTTTTTCAATATCAGAGATGCTCGCCACCAGAGACAGATAGATTAACCAAATTATAACTGATTATCACGAACTACTAAGATAGTCAACATATTGCACATACAAAATGACACAATAGTGAAAGATGACACTGAATTACCCAAACTTTGGTCTCCATTCTATGCGCTGAAGGTGACTTTCTAAGATACCTGTCGCTGGCTTCATGGCCTCCAGTCGACAACGTACCTGTGAACCCTCTCCCCTCTCCCCACATGCTTCGACATTCTCTTAATTAAATTGAATAGGTACAATGATACAGCTCTTGCCTTTTTGACGAGACTGCTTGGTGTATTTTTAGTAATAGCAAAAAGGATCCGGTAGCCCTAAGACTAGCACACACGGAGGACGTGAACCCAATTTTGAGAAAAATAATTATTGTAATCTTCATCCATATCATCGTCGAAGGAAGGGAAAGCGACGTCAGTAAACGATGTCCTAACATCTGCAAAAGCTTGTTGAATTTTTCTATTAATTGACTTGAGAAGGCGCTACACTTCAGCGAGATTAAGAGTGACTGTATCGCCATGAGCAGAAGTTGATGCCTAAGACAAAATGGCATGACTTTGCATGTCCGCGAGCTAAAGGCCGAATTCTTGTTGTAAGTAAACATCTTACTGAGAAATATGCTTTTGGCCTTGGTGTTCAACACCAAGCTGTTCTTCGGCTTCAGTCAGACAAAGATTTGTCACTTCCAACTGAGTGCTGAGGACTTCTTGCTGCTTCTAAGCACATTGTTCTGTTGCCATATGTGTTGTGCGAGCTTCATCAAGACTTTGTTGTAGTGTTACCACCTTTTGTTGAGGGTCCAGAGCTGCTCTGCTTGTTGGGTCAGCTACAGGGAAAACAACTCATTGGTTTCCCATAACACAGATGATGTCTGCTGCAACAGGGTATGCACCTCAACTTCTCTTGTAAGTTGATACTTTAATTCATTAATGGCAGTATCTTTAACCATGATTTATTTATACAAATTGGTAATCTTCTGTAAATGGCATTGATTATCTTGTTCAAAATTAGCTGCTTGCTTCTAGTATGTGTCCACTTCTTAGCAAGCTTCTTCAGAAAATCCTTTGAATTACTCCGTGTGGTGTGACTCGGTCCATAGATGTCGTTCAAGCATTGTACTTCAAAGTGCTATTGATGAGCAAGTTCCTGAACTTGGTGGAGACGGGACTGCAACCACTGAATACCGGAGATGCTCACCACCACAGATAGACAAAGTAACCACATTATAATTGATTATTAGGAACTACTAAGATAGTCAATAGATTGTACATACAAAATGACACAATAGTGAAAGATGACATCGAATTATCCAAAATTCAATCTCCATTCTATGCGCTGAAGGTGAGTTTCACAGATACCTATCACTGGCTTCACGGCCCTCGACCGATAGCGTACCTGTGAACCCTCTCCCCTCTCACTACATGCTTTGACATTCTCTTAATTAAATTGAACAGGTACAATGAAATAGCCCTTGCCTTTTTGGTGAGACTATTCGATGTATTTTTAATAATTACAAAAAGGATCCGATGGCACTAACAAGGTGTAGCCTCTAGTTCCCTTTTACTTGCACTTCAATTCCATGAACTAGCAATCCTACTTGATTGCAAGCATCACAACACCCACGATCTTTGCTTTATGGAAGGAGGTCAAAGGCCTTTACATGAAATTTTAGATCATTCCGTTCATATGTGCAAAGGAAAAATTGCTTCTTATTGGTGCAGCACCTAGCAAGCACCCATTGACAAATATTTTACATTCTCCCTCCTAGCAGCCTCTAGAGCTCTTTTTTTGAGGGGCTTTCCTTCCTTGTTTCCACAGTCACCGATGGATGCACTTGTAGAGATTCCTCATGCAGACCTCTTCAAACCTTGCTCTCTCATTCCTTGAACTCCTCAACATGGAAAGAAAGCCTTTGTGTCTTTTGGGCACGCTACAGAGTGCAAAACTTCATTTGATTATGTACCTCTAACATAGATAACTGGAAATGGAGAAAATGAGGCCCTTTTCTTTTTCAGCTACACTGCTTCCCAAAGACTCCCTCTCAATTGGAATGTCTCATCTGTACCTATAAGAATTATATCATCAACATATATGCACATGTAAATGAACCCATAATCACTTGCTGCAAGAATTTCAGTGTGGTCTTGGTGTAAGAGGGGGGTGGGCAGTGGTTGTCCGCCTTCCCGATGTCAGAAGCAGGAGGGGAGTGCCCCATGAGTGTACCCACAAGCGGGGGCCTCTATCAAAGGGAGGAGGCAAGTGATGTTTTGAAAGGGTTTTTTTGTTCTTTTACAAGTAACAAGGAGCAGAAGGGGGCTTGTGGGCAGGAAGGAACCACATGACACATGAAGGAAGTGGGGTGAGGACACATCAAAGGGGGGGCATGCATCATAAGGGTGAAGGGTTTGACTAAAAAGAAAAGAGGGACAGACCGTTGAAGAAGAAGGCCTCGGTCATGGTTTATTTGAGAAAGTGGGGAGCACCTGTTATGAGGGTTAGAGCTGCTAGTACAGTTATCGTTCCAACTATTGTCATAAATAAAGATTTGAACTTATATACCCATTTACATGGTAAAGCTTTCTTGCCCTTTTGCAAAGGTACTAAATCCCAAGTACCATTCTTGTGAACATAATCCAACTCACTTTTTATGGCATGCACCCATTTTACATGATCCTTTGTTTACATAGCCTCTTGTAGCAAGAAGGATCACTAGCATCTATTAGCACTAAAAAATCCAAACTTGGAACATATCTATGAGGTGGATATGAGACACGTGTAGAATTTCTCAATGGTTGTTCAACAAGAATATTTGCAAACTCATTTGATCGAACATTCTCTTGAACATCCCTATGTACATCAATTTTATGCATGCTAACTGGAGGATTAGTATCATCAAACACCACTCTTCTCACTTCAACCTCTTTAATGGGTTGTTTATGCATCTTAGACTCATTGAAAATGACATCATTGCTTTTGATCAATGACCATGTTTCAAGACCCCAAAGGCAATATCCAAATTGAACTTCTCTCCCATATCCAAGAAAATGCATTTCTTTAACTTATGGTCCAACTTTTGTCTAAGATTCTTGGGTATATGAACATATTCTTCACACCCAAAAACTTGAAGATGAAATATGGTGGCTTCCCTATCCATAACTCTTGTGCCACTTTCAGAACTTTGGAAGTACTAGGTGAAAGGTTCATCACATGAGCTGTAGTCAATACCACTTCAAAAGCCTCATGAAAGGTTTGCATGATGCAACATAGAAATTACTCAATCCTAAATAGTTCTATTCATCCTTTCCGCTACACCATTTTGTAATAGGGTATAAGGAGATGTAAAATTTCTACAAATTCCTCTAAGTTGATAGAAAAGTTCAGTCTCAACTAAAGCAAGTCATGTTCTAAAACTAGGCAATACCTCATCCTCCAATTTGATAGGATACACCCAGACTTTTCTAGTAGCATCATCTATGAAAGTGAAAGTAAATAGAACCATCTAATGACCTTGTGGGAATAGGACCATACACATCTGTATGAGTGAGATCTAAAGACTGAATTGAAGAGTCAATGTGCATTTTATGCACATTACTAGTTTTCTTTCCATATGACAATGCTCACAAAATGAAAAAATAGAGAAAGATAACATAGGTAAGTGGCTAGAATGAGAAAGATTTTCCATTCCACTATGAGATATATTGCCCAAATGACCATGCAAAATACAAGCCATAGGCTATTGAGTAATAGCTAATGGGTGTTCGAGTGTTCCTTCTATGATACAAACAAAGGATAAAATGAGCCAACTTTTCTTCCTTTTGCAATAACCATATTGCCCTTTGATATACTAAAAGACTGAGCATAGAAGACAACCTTGTAACCAAGGTCATAAGTTGACCAACTGACATCAAACTGCATGATAACTGAGGTATATGGTGCACATTATGCATAGTAAATTTTGAGCCATCAACGAACTACACAACCACATCTCAAGTCCCAACAACGTCACATTGGTAACAGTCACTAAGTCTCATAGTGCCAAGAGACTTTGCTACATAAATAGACAACAATTCTCTATGTGGTATAACATGGAAAGAAGCACCAGAATCTAGTAGCCATGTGTGGGAAAGAGAATCAACCATAAGAGCCTTAGTAGGCACAATACTGTCAAGTGTCAACATATGAGCATCATCAGAAATAGAATTGATTTCTTCAATCTTCACAATTGAAGTAGATGGTGTAGGTAGTTGTTTAACATGCCCATCAACATTCTATCCTTTACCTTTAGCATTCTTTAATGCATAGCAGTCTTTCTTCATGTGTCCTTTCATATGGAAGTAATGTCATTCGATATCCCTCTTCCTTGTTTTATTTAGAATCTTATTTCATTGACCATTCTTTTCCTTGTTTTTGCTCTTGACACATTGTTGATTCTTTCCTTGCTAAGAATCATGAACATTATATGCATCTCCAATCTGAGTGGCAACCATAGATTTCCTACGAATCTCCTCACTCAAGAGTGTTCCACATAGGTCATCATAGACTAGTTTACCACTAGGTGCATTATTGCTAATAGTTGTGCAGAGTGTATCCCATGATGATGGCAAGGTGCATAACAAAAAGACTGCTTTCATTTCATTATCTATCTCCATTTACTGAGCATGTAATTGAGAGAATATTGCATCAAACTCATTTAGATGAGTTGCAACACTATCTCTGTCCTCCATGAAAAGGTCATATAACTTTCTCATTAGATACACTTTATTTGATGTCGTTTATTTTTCATATGTGTTGCATAAATTCTTCCAAAGCTCCTCTAAACTTTCACAATCCAATACTTGTAAAGTAAACATTATCTTCTAGGAGCAATCGAATGGTAGACCTAGCCATTTCATCCAACTCATCCCAATCATCTTCATCCATGTCAATAGGCTTCTTTGAGATTCCATTTACTAGCTTCCATTGCCTCCTCTGAATCAACACATCTTTAATCTGACTCTTCCATAGAGCAAAGTTTGTACCATCAAATTTTCTGATCTCAAAATGGTCCCTATGATAGAGAACTGACTAGAATGATAATGGAGCTAGAAAGTCCAAACACCACTAAGGCTCAAAAAATAGGATGCTCTAGTGTGAGATTCCATGAAAATTCAACAGAGTCTCCCTAGAAAAATGGATTAATGAATAGCAATGACTGACCAAAAGGATTATGTGAGAATGTACGTGCTCATATGAATAGGTGTGTCAAGGAGTAAAATTGATTGTCGTATAGTTGAAAAAAAAATTGAAATCTAGAAAAGCTTTACTAAAGTATCCTCTACAACAATGAGCGATGACCAATGTCAAAAAGATCACTAAACTACAAGTACTAACATGTGAACCTTCATGGTGAATCACTGACTGCACTACATATAACCACTTAACCAAAAGAAGCCAACTAAGCTTACCAAGCACCTATGAACAACTATCATACATCTCCTATGGCGAGGTTGGGTAAGTCTTCCACCTGCATCACCAAGGAAAACCCAACATTTGGGTGTCTCCTAGTTAAGCAAACCTCACCATGACCCTCTTTATCAACATCAAAGTCTTTATGAAAATACATAACTGCTATATCAATGGCCACATGGATGTACATAAGAAATATCCACAGAAGCATACATAGTGTGTATGTAATCAATACATATGGCACTAAAAGGATGAATTCATAGCCCGAACACTAGCCAACAACACTTGCAAGCGTTTATGTAGTGGATACTCCCACCATAACCAAAAAAATTTCAAGAAACCTATAGATTTACTAGTGTGGCTAGAAGCACAGCCCAAAGATGAGTATTCATTGTCAAAGACTTAGTCTTTCCCCTTTCTCAAGCACCACAAGAGTGTAGCTTAGTGGCAAGAGATTATCGGTTAAGCGAGCTCCAGGGGGAACAAATTAGGATGGGTGACCTCTCAGGAAGTGCCCAAAAATTTTGTCTTCCTTGATCGTTGGGTTCCTCCCTTACGTGTAGCCAATGGTGCCAAAAGTGACTTTGGTGACTCGGATGGCAAGGTATGTCAAGATCTATGCCTTGGTCGCCACCATGGAGAAGGCCTTGGGTGGGCAGGCGGGTGCTTGCTTTGCTCGCACAAAAGGAGCAAAGGCTTTTCCTAAAAATGATATAATACCAGTGAAGGATTTCGATGGTGATGTACCACAATGGGTGGGTGCTTGCTTTGCTTGCACAAAAGGAGCAAAGCATTTGTCTCAAAATGCTTTGATACCAGTGAAGTATTTCAATGGTGATGCACCACAATGGAATCTCCTTGAGAGCTCCATGATGATACCCTCAATGAGAAAATTGAGCTCTAGATGCCACACATAGTACTCCCCACAGAGGCTACAAAATAACTGATCCCATTACCAAATATCCCCCAATATCAAAGAAAAAAGCTAGACGAGAGACCATCATCAATAGGATAACTATCACTAGCCATGACACACAATGCATCAAGAAGCTCACTATCAATAAGTGGGGCTAGAAACCAATTCTAAATCTCATCAGTCATAAAGCACCTCACATGCTGCAACTCATAGTGTTCGCTCTCCTACCAAGTCTCCAAGGGTGTCTCTACAGATAACAAGGTGGGATAAAACTAAGTGGCATGCTCTTTGAGATACCTAGACTCAATAGCACAAGAGCAATCCATATAGCAAAGTTGCTTGATCCCACCATGCATATGCCATGATCGAAACACTAAGAAAAACTCATAAAAAATACAATCACTAACCTAGGTCCAATGCCAGGCCTATCTATGATGGAAGAAGAGAGATCGCCTATCCTCAACCTCCTCCCTCTCTTGCTTCACCTTGATAAGCCGAGAGCTAGTCCACTCATAGTTTGGATGACTCTCCAAGAATTAGTAGAGGGAGGCAATACCCCTATGAAGGCAGTGCTTGCTCTCCCATGGCAACTAACGATTCTTCCTATAGTTGCAGAGGGGAGAGGCAAGGGGAGGGAAGGGCGAGGGGGGGTGTTGAAGGATTGAGGAGGGGATGGCATTACGGTGTTGCAGGGACCAAGGGCAAGTGGGGGGAGGGGGGGTTATAGAGACGGAGGGAGGATGGATGCATGAACAACAAGCTCTTTTTACCTTCTATTTGTACTTTGGTATGTTCAATTATAAGATTGATCTTTCTTTTTCTTTCTTTTTACCTTCTATTTGTACTTTGGTATGTTCAATTATAAGACTGATCTTTCTTTTGTTCACCCTTCTAATTCATTTTTTTTTTAGAAGGTTGTGTTTTCTTAGAAGTTTGGCTTTCAGGTTTCTTTCTTTGCTTCATATTCCTATCCCTTTTGTCTCTTTCATGTGTATCTTTTCTCCACTCTATCCTTGTTTCTCCCATTCGCCTCTTTCCTCTCATGTAGAAACTACTTCTATCTGTATCACTCCATCTTTCTCTCTCTCTCTCTCTCTCTCTCTCAAAGAAGCTTGTTTAGGTGCAAATTGCATCGAATAAAACTCACTATAGAGTAGAAACTTGATGGAAAACTATTTTAAGAATGCTTGGTGGGATTTAACAAGCTTATAAATCCTACCTTATGAGCTCCTTAACTTGGATCATGTAACTTTTTTGTCTCGTTACTCTGTGCATCATTCTTTCAATGGACCAATATGTTGAGTTGTTCACTTGGCTATTTTGATTGGTTGACCACCTTTTTCGCCCCTTTCTTCAACATTTCTTCCACTCAGTTGGTCAAGCAATTTCTTCATGTTGATATATTTAGGTAGTGATGTGTGTGAACACTCTAGGACCGCCGGGGCACTTTTTCCCTCTTTAGGAGGTTTTTTCCCCCCGGCTTGTATATACGCCTATTGCCCTAATGGGCTACTTATCTTTGTACATTCTCTAGTAATACATTCAGTCTTGTGTGTTGTGCTCCAAGCTTCTTCCTCTTCCTTGTGCTGTTCGTGTGCTTCCGCAGACGTCTAACTCCAACAATTGGTATCAGAGCAGGTCGTTGCTTCTTCTAGGGTGCCGTCGACACTCCTTCGTTTGCAGTCTCAGATTCGCACAAAATTTGGTGAGCATACTCAGGGTGTTTCCGAGATCAAAACAGCTTTGCTGTGTGGTGCCGAAATCGCGATCTGAGCTCGATTCGGCCTCCGAATGCACTATCGTAGTGCTTGTGCAGGTTATTTCATCCTTTTGTGCCAAAGGTATATACCAATTTATGTTCGCCAGTTTAAGCATCTCGAAGTCTGCTACAGGTCTAGCAGAACTCGTCTGGGCAGTTCTGTTCAACTTTTTGAGATACAGTCAATTTTCTGCATCAAGGTATTTTAATCACCGGCCATGGCTGAAAGCAGTGATGTATTCCGTATGTTGGCTGTTGAGGATAAGTTGGATGGTACCAACTACCCATTATGGGCTTATATGATGCGACATGTACTGGTTGCAAAAGGATTGTGGAACATTGTGCAGGGTGTTGAAAGACGTCCTATTACACCTGTAACGACAGGTACTGCAAATACAGGTGTTGAAGCTGATGAAGATGGTGTCGAAGATGATATTCCGTAGATTCTTGTTCGTGCTGCTGTTTCTGTTGCACCTACTGTAGAGCAGATTCATTGGGATGGCAGAGATGCCTAGGCACATGCATTGATAGCTTTGTCTATCAAACGTGCCATTATTCTTCACATTCGCTCTTGCAGAACAGCAAAGGATGCTTGGGATACACTTACCACTTTGTACCAGGCTAGGAATGAGGCTCGTGTTGCTTACCTCCGAAAACAGTTGGAGAGTGAGCACATGAATGAAGGTGATTCGATGGACAATTTTCTTACAAAGATCAAAGACCTGAAGGAACAATTGATTTCTGCTGATGAGGTTATACCAGATAGCTCACTTGTGCAGACCGTTCTGAATGGCCTTCCTGATTCATATCAGAGTTTTGCCTCTACTCTTCGATTGATGATGAAAGGCAATCCGAATGCCTTGTCATTTGAGGAATTAGTCTCTGTTCTGTTGCAGGAAGATCAGTCCAGGCAGAACAGGTCCATTATGCGTGTTGCAGATCAAGCTTTCTTGGCTAGTCAGAAGGGCAAAGGAAAATGGAGCTCTTCTACTAGTAAGCAGAAATCTGCAAATGCTGCACAATCGAAGAACTAGGATAAAGATGAGAAGAAATCAGAAAAGCAGAAATTGTTCTGCAAGTACTGTAAAGGAAATGATCATATTATAAAGAACTGTCCAAAACTGGCTGCTAAAGAGGCAAAGAAGAAAGAGGCTGGAATGATTGTTGCAGAGGCCTCTGTTGAATGTGATGGCTGGGTACAATCTGAAGATCAGGTTGGTGCTGCTAGACCTGCTTCACACCTGCCCTCTCTTCTCTTCAGATATGGTTAGGAGACTCCTTGAGCTTCCAAATGACACCAAGAAACTATATATGTGCTTTACAAAATGATTGAGTAATGACCAAATCAAAACAGATGATTTTGAACCTTCACAACTCCAAAAACTTTCTATTCCTGTATTGATACCTGCTCAGTCCTTAGCTCAGTGTGTCCAGCACACTTGCAATTGGTTTAATTCCTTCTGGGAGTATTAAATTAACTTAACAAGCTACCATTAGCAAGTTAAATCACTCCAAATAACAAACTATACACTGAGCATGATCTTTAGCAAAATCAGAGACACTCCCGACTTTTTAGGAACAACACAGAAATATACCAGTGACTTCTTCGACAGTGATTTCTCTCAATTGGCTGAATAGAATGACTTGAAATTTTGTAGTGTTGTAGAATGCTTTGAGCTGGTTCCAATGAGCCCTGGATCATCAAATTTGGTTCAGTAGATCTTGAGATATGTCTTGTTGAAGTTGACAGACTTTGAGGTGAATGACTCAGAGAACACAGAGTTAAGAACTATGAGTATATGTATTGAAACTATCAAATGTACATTCCCATTGGCATGTAGAGTGATGCTCAATGGTACTCAGAGGTGTAGGCTAAGTAGTAGCTCTCACACACTCTATGATCTGCTTGGATTAGCCTCGGGAAGTGAGCCACTTACCCGCGACTTTTACATAGCTCTTTTATAGGAATTTTGAGCAAACTTGAATTTGAATTCAAATTAAGGTTCCCTTGATTCTCTCTACTAGACTTAGGGAGATATTCCCTCAACTAGATCATCTACTTTTTCCACGACTCTAGTCTAGTAGGTGTGATTACATAATTGATTAAGTCATATTGACTTTTACATTGAATAAAAGATAATAAAGCATAGGCATGTGTTCCTATGGTATATGGTTCACATGAATACATCCTTCAAGGGTCCAAACTTTTATGCTTTCCAAAAGTCCAATAATCCAAGCTTTATGTTGAGTCTTCAAGGTACACAACAAAGCCAAGTGTTAAGGCTTGTTTTGCACCAACAGCTCCCCCTCAAGCCAAACACTTGCTTGAGTCTTCATCTTTAGTCTTCAATGATATCCTGCAATCCAATCATGGATTTAAACCTGCATAGCTTGCTCCCATCCAAAGCTTTTGTAAGCAAATCTGCACATTGAATATTAGTGGACACATATGATAATTGGATTTCCTTGCTAAGTAATTTCTCCCTCACATAGTGGTAATGAACCTCTATGTGTTTTGTCCTAGCATGATAAACAGGGTTAGCAGCTAGGTGAAGTGAACTTGTGTTATCACCAAATATGATAGGTGGCCTTGTGTATAGACCTAATTCTGAATAGAGTAACTTCAACCATATTGCTTCTTGAGTAGCATTGGCTAGCCCTCTGTATTCTGCTTCAGTAGATGATAGGGCTACTGTGGGTTGTTTCTTGGATGACCAAGAAATTGGTTTATCACCTGCAAAGCATATGTAACCAGATGTACTCCTCCTGTCATCCTTGCAACCTGCCCAATCTGCATCTGAGTATACCTTGATGTCAATGTCTGATGAATATGGATAATACAAACCATGATTTTGTGTTCCCTTTAGGTACTTTACTATCTTCTTGGCTGCCTCCAAATGTGGTACTCTTGGCTTATGCATAAATTGGCTAAGTACACTAACACCATATGAGATATCAATCCTAGTTAAGGTAGCATAATTAAGACTACCTACCAAACTTTGGTAACCTGTAATATCCTTGAGTTCTTCTCCTTCATGTGCACTGAGTTTGTGGTTGACCTCCATAGGAATGTTTGAGACTTTAGCTTCCTGCAAATTAAACTTCTTGACCATGTCCTGAATGTACTTCTTCTGAGTAATGAATATACCTGAATTTGTGTAGACCAATTCAAGCCCTAGGAAGTACTTTAATAATCCAAGATCATTGATCTTGAATTCCTTCATCATTTGACCTTTGATGTGTCTAATTCCTTGAACATCATTTCCTGTAATAATGATGTCATCAACATAGACACACAAGTATATTACCTCTGAATTGTTCTTCTTTATAAACAATGAAGTATCTGCTTTACTCATCACAAATCCTTGATCCAAGAGATAGGTTGTCAACCTGTAATTCCATGCTCTAGGTGCTTGCTTCAATCCATACAGAGCCTTCTTCAATTTACAAACATGATTTACCTTATTGGGATCCTCATAGCCAGGTGGTTGTGACATGTAGACCTCTTCAGATATCCATCCATTCAAGAATACATTCTTTACATCCAATTGGTACATGTTCCAATTTTTGGATGCAGCTACACTCACCATAATTCTGATAGTTGGCATCTTTGCCACAGGAGAAAATGTCTCCTCATAATCAATGCCTTGGGTTTGTGCAAAACCCTTGGCTACCAACCTAGCTTTGTACCTGCTTATTGTACCATCTGAGTTCCTTTTGAGTTTGTAGATCCATCTGGATCCTATCACCTTCATGGAGTCCTTCTTGGGTACCAAGTCCCAAGTATCACTCTCCTTGAGAGCCTCCATTTCTTCATCCATTGCTTCCTTCCATTCTGGTTTAGTAATAGCTTCCTCAAATGTACCTGGTTCTTCATTCAAGATATCCTTTGCAAGATATACAGAGTGCTTGGTTACAAGTGAAGTATCATACCCATACCTAATAGGTTTCTTTTTTTCCCTTGAAGATCTCCTCATAGCTTGAGTTGAGGATTCTGGATTGTCTTCAAGTTGCTTCATCTTCATCTTCCCTTTGGATTTCCAAGCTTTGAATTCTTCAATGTTGATGGTGTCTTCATCATCTGAGCTTGTGTCCTCATTCTGAGTTGGTTCTTTCCTGACAAGCTTTGGAAAGTCTTCTTCCATATCATAAGGTAGGCTAACTTTCCTGCACTCATTATCATACCATGAATCATTTTCATCAAAGATTACATCTCTGCTTACCTTGAAGCCTTTGTTTGAGGGGTTATAGAACCTGTATCCTTTCTGATTCAAATCATAACCAATAAAGATACACTTTTCAGCCTTAGGGTCTAGCTTTCCCCTTACCTGTGAGGGAATATGCACATATGCAACACACCCAAAGATCTTGCAATGATCCAGAGATGGTCTCTTACCATGCCAAGCCTCATAGGGTGTCATTCCATCAAGTGTCTTTGATGGCAACCTGTTGATTAAGTATGTGGCAGTAGATACACTCTCTGCCCAAAGATAATTTGGTAATTTTTTCTCATTAAGCATAGACCTAGCTGTCTCCACAATGAGTCTATTCCTCCTTTCAGCTACCCCATTTTGTTCAGGTGAGTACCTTGTGGTAATCTCCCTCTTGATGCCTCTTTCCTGCAAGAAATCTTCAAAGTCATTGGAGAAGTATTCTCCACCACCATCTGACCTTAGCCTCTTCAAATGTCTACCTGTTTGATTCTCAACTAATGCAAGATACCTTTTGAAACAATTAAATACTTCATCTTTATGTTTCATGAAGTACAAGACAGTCCATCTGCTATAGTCATCAATAAAGGACACATAGTACCTTGATCCAGATATGGATGGTTCCTTGCTTGGTCCCCAAACATCTGTATGCACCAATTCCAAGTAATCTTCATGCATAAAACCTTTCTTGGTATATGGCAATCTGTGTGACTTACCAAATTGACAAGCCCCACACTTGTATATCATGTGTTGCTTGGATACATTAGGTATCCCAAGCACACATTGATCCCTGCTCATTTGTTTTATGGTCCTCTCTCCAATGTGACCTAATCTCTTGTGCCACATCTCCAATTCTGATAGGGTTTGGTCCTTATAGTTGTACAAGGCAATATTCTTAGTATCCTCAAGTTCAAAGGTAAACAATCTACCTGATTTCTCTCCCTTGGCTATCCTTCTGAATCCATGTCTTGGATCCTCCACATATGCACCATGTTGAGTGAACCTGACCTGTAGTCCTTTTTCAACAATCTGACCTACACTCATCAGATTCTTGGTGATTGTTGGAACATACAACACTCTGCTTAGTAAATTCTGATTACCATCACTTGTTTTGACATTGCCTACTTTAACAACTGAATGTTTAGTGTCATCACCTGTCTGCACTTGGTGCTTGCCTTTGGGTTCTTCCAAATCAGAGAGTAAGGCAACATTCCCAGCTACATGATTAGAGCAACCTGAATCAATATAGAATAAATGATCATCATTGATACCTGATTTAGATGTCATGTTCATAATCAACAAGGAATCATCTTGATCCTCTGCATAATTATTGTAATCCTTTCTGTTCCTGTATCCTCCTTGATAATTGCCATTGTGATTGTAGCTATTGTTGTAGTTATTGTTGTAATTATTGTTGTAGCCATGGTAGCCTTGAGATTGATTGAACCTGCCTCTGCCTTGAGAGTATCCTCCTCTTTGGTGACCTCTTCCTCTTTGATTCTTGTAGTTCTTGTAGCATTCATCTGTAGTATGATTAGACAAGCCACAAATATTGCATGGAGATTGATTATAGGGTCTCCCCCTACCTGTCTTACCTCCTCTGCCCCTACCTCTAGATGATCTACCTCTCCCTGCATAGTTTGCTTGGGAGGTGGATCCTTCTTCATCAACTTTCTTACTTTTACCCTTGTCTTTAGACTTCTTATCTGTATATAGGGCAGAGGGATTGTTACCTTTTGATTGCTCTCCATTCTTTGTGATCTTTGCTTCATGTGTAAAAAGTTGTCCAATCAGAGTTGTTAGATCAGGTGCTTGGATGTCCATGTACAAGTCCATTGCAGTGGTAAAGCTCTCCCACTTGTCATCTGCTTTGAGTCCATTGATCACTTGTCTGACTATTTGCTCTTCTTCAATTTCTTCTCCAACACTTGCAAGTTGATCTGCAATGTCTTTGACTTTGGTGACAAAATCTGAAACACATTGTTTTGATTGCTTCCTAAGAGTTGTAAACTCAATCCATAGCTGATTCTTTCTGGCCCTTGTGCTTGATGAGAAGTATGTTGACAAGGTCTCCCAAGTCTCTTGGGAAGTCTTACAGTTCCTAACATGAGGTAGAAGAAAATCAGAGATAGAGTTTAGAAGGTATGACCTTGCCAAAGCATCTTTAGCACACCATTGATTAAGTCTCTCATGCTCATCCTTTGTAGGTAGGCCTCTGGTTTTGAATGAGGGCAACTCCTCATCTCCTGATATGTATCCATACAAGCTTCTCCCTTGTAGATAGGTCTTCATTCTCAATGACCAAGCCTGGTAATTATTTCTATCCAATTTGTCAATGAAGGAAGGGAAACCATCACCCATGATTACCTTATTTGCTCTGATACCACTGTTGAATGTGATGGCTGGGTACAATCTGAAGATCAGGTTGGTGCTGCTAGACCTGCTTCACACCTGCCCTCTCTTCTCTTCAGATATGGTTAGGAGACTCCTTGAGCTTCCAAATGACACCAAGAAACTATATATGTGCTTTACAAAATGATTGAGTAATGACCAAATCAAAACAGATGATTTTGAACCTTCACAACTCCAAAAACTTTCTATTCCTGTATTGATACCTGCTCAGTCCTTAGCTCAGTGTGTCCAGCACACTTGCAATTGGTTTAATTCCTTCTGGGAGTATTAAATTAACTTAACAAGCTACCATTAGCAAGTTAAATCACTCCAAATAACAAACTATACATTGAGCATGATCTTTAGCAAAATCAGAGACACTCCCGACTTTTTAGGAACAACACAGAAATATACCAGTGACTGCTTCGACAGTGATTTCTCTCAATTGGCTGAATAGAATGACTTGAAATTTTGTAGTGTTGTAGAATGCTTTGAGCTGGTTCCAATGAGCCCTGGATCATCAAATTTGGTTCAGTAGATCTTGAGATATGTCTTGTTGAAGTTGACAGACTTTGAGGTGAATGACTCAGAGAACACAGAGTTAAGAACTATGAGTATATGTATTGAAACTATCAAATGTACATTCCCATTGGCATGTAGAGTGATGCTCAATGGTACTCAGAGGTGTAGGCTAAGTAGTAGCTCTCACACACTCTATGATCTGCTTGGATTAGCCTCGGGAAGTGAGCCACTTACCCGTGATTTTTACATAGCTCTTTTATAGGAATTTTGAACAAACTTGAATTTGACTTCAAATTAAGGTTCCCTTGATTCTCTCTACTAGACTTAGGGAGATATTCCCTCAACTAGATCATCTACTTTTTCCACGACTCTAGTCTAGTAGGTGTGATTACATAATTGATTAAGTCATATTGACTTTTACATTGAATAAAAGATAATAAAGCATAGGCATGTGTTCCTATGGTATATGGTTCACATGAATACATCCTTCAAGGGTCCAAACTTTTATGCTTTCCAAGGGTCCAATAATCCAAGCTTTATGTTGAGTCTTCAAGGTACACAACAAAGCCAAGTGTTAAGGCTTGTTTTGCACCAACAGCCTCTACACCAAAAACAGAGTCTGCAAATCTTGTGCAGGAAGAAGAATGGGCATTTACTACTGTTTGCAGTTTTGACCCATCTTCTCATGATCAGTGCATGTCTGCAGTAGACTCAGATGTTTGGTACTTTGACAGTGGGGCAACCAAACATATTACCTCGCAGCGCAGTTTCTTCTCTTCACTCGAGCCTGCCCCTACAGGGAATACTGTCACATGCGCCAATAACTCCTCTTATCATGTTATGGGAGTTGGTAAGATCATTCTGACTACTGCTGATGGTAGTTCTTTCACTTTGTCAGATGCTTTATTTGTGCCAGGGATCAAAAAGAACCTGTTATCAGTTTCTGCATTAGCCAAGATTGGCTTGGTTGTGAAATTCGTTGATGACAGGTGTACAGTCGATGATCTCTCAAATGGCGATGTGATTATTGCTTCTGGCATTTTATGTCGTGGGCTGTATAAGCTCATAGACTATGAAAAATCTGTGAATGATTCGGCATGTGCAATTCATGATTCTCAGGCTATGTCAGATGCAAAGCTTTGGCATGCACGCTTTGGTCATCTGAATTTTGCTAGTTTGTTACGCCTGCAGAAATCTGAAATGGTGTCCTCTTTGCCCAAACTTGAGGCACCTGGAAAACATGTTTGTGAAGGCTGTATTTTGGGCAAAATGCAGCGTTCTTCCTTTCCAAAAGATGGTTCAGCTCGGGCTATGCAGAAATTGCAGCTTGTACATAGTGATGTCTGTGGTCCTATGCAGACACCCTCTTTTGGAAATTACCTTTACTTCGTGACTTTCATTGATGATTTTTCCAGGCATGCATGGATATATCCACTCAAAGCAAAGTCCGAAGTGTTCATGTGCTTCAAACAGTTTTTGGTTTTGGCTGAAAATCTGTCAGCATGTAAAATGGGCACCCTCCGTTCTGATCGAGGGGGGGAATATATGTCTTCAGATTTTAATGCATTTCTGGCTGAACGTGGGATAAAACACCAGTGTACAGTGCCGTATACACCTCAACAGAATGGAGTTGCTGAACGAAAGAACAGGTCACTCATGGAGAGGGCGAGGTGCATGGTCAAAAGTCAGGCTTTACCACATAGTTTCTGGCTTGAGGCTGTCATGTGTGCAGCATATGTATTGAACAGGTGTCCCACGAAAGCGTTGCAGTCTATCACTCCATATGAGGCTTGGCATGACCGCAAGCCATCTGTTGCTCATCTGCGTGTTTTTGGTTGTTTGGCATATGCATTAGTGCCTGAACAACATCGCAGAAAATTGGATGATAAGGCAGTAAAATGTATTTTTGTTGGGTACAGTTCTGAAAGTAAAGGCTATCGTCTGTATCATCCACAGACTAAACGCATTCTGGTTAGCCGTGATGTTGTCTTTGTGGAAGATGCTATTCAGCCATTGCTTTCATGTACTAAGGAGACATCTGTTAGCTCCAAAGACATGTATGATACTTTGATGCCTCTTTTTACAGGTGGACAGGCTAGCGCTGGTCCTAATGAGGCAACTTCTCAGCCTTTGCAGGTTTCATATGATGATGCAGATCATGCCATTTCTGATGCAGATTTACATGATGCACTTGTTGATGAGAGAGCTGATATTGAACAGGCAAAAACTATGCCAAAATGGCTGGTGCAGACTTTGCGTGACAGCAAATTAGATGCACCTTTGTCATATCGTACTCGTTCAGGCTCTCATAGTACCTCCTTTGCATCAGATTGCTATGCTATGGCTGCATCTAGTCTCTGTGATGAGAATGAGCCTGTTTCTTTTGATGAAGCACAAAATTCAGAAAATTGGATGGCTGCTATGCAATCTGAATATGATGCTATAATGAAGAATGGTACATGGTCTTTATGTGACTTGCCTCCTGGCAAGAAGGCCATTGGCACTAAGTGGGTATACAAGCTGAAGCGTAAACCTGATGGTACAGTTGACAGGTATAAGGCTAGGCTTGTTGCAAAGGGTTATGCGCAGGAAAGAGGCATTGATTTTGATGAGACCTTTGCACCTACATGCCGTATGACTACTGTTCGGAGCATTTGTGCACTTGCAACCCATCATGGTTGGAATGTACATCAGTTGGACATTAAAACAGCATTTCTGAATGGTGACTTGCATGAAGAAGTGTATGTTTTTCAGCCCCGTGGCTTTGTGCAGAAAGGGCATGAAAACCAGGTGTGCAGGTTAAAGAAGGCGTTATATGGTTTAAAGCAAGCACCACGTGCTTGGTATGAGAAAATACATGCCTATCTGATTGCACATGGTTTTGAGAATAGTCCAACTGAAAGCACCTTATATGTTAAGCGTGCTAATGATGTGCTTTTGATCATTGTTGTCTATGTAGACGACATGCTGCTCACTGGTCCTCTTGAGAAGCATATTGCTGATTTCAAGGTTGATTTGCATGCCTCATTTGAGATGTCTGATTTGGGGCATTTGCATCACTATTTGGGCATTCAGTTTATGCAAGTTGATGGTGGAATGGCTTTGTGTCAAACGAAATATATTGACACATTATTGCAGCGTTTTGGCCTTGAAGACTGTAAGCCTATTGCCACTCCTATGGAGACAGGTTTACGATTGAGTCTTCATGATGCTGGAGATGCATTTGATGCTGTTCTCTATCAGCAGGCTGTTGGATGCTTGATTTACTTATGCATTACTCGGCCAGATATTCAGTTTGCTGTCTCACAGATGAGCAGGTTTATGCATTGCCCAGGAGTCACGCATTGGAAAGCGGTTAAGCGCATCTTTCGCTACTTGAGTGGTACTCGGCTACTTGGGTTGTTTTATCCCAAGGGGGGATCACTACCGCCAGATTTGCATGCTTTTTCTGACTCAGATTGGGCTGGTTGCTATGACACTCGTGTGTCCACCAGTGGTTTTTGCTTCATGCTTGGTAGCTCATGTATATCTTGGTTGAGCAAGAAGCAGCCTACTGTGGCCACTTCCAGTTGTGAGGCTGAGTATAGGGCAGCTTTCACAGCGACTGTTGAGTGTGTGTGGCTCAGACGCCTTATGGCTGATTTGGGTGTTGGCCAGTCTTCTGCCACCACCATCTTCACTGACAGTCAGAGCGCATTGGCAGTTGCGAGGAACCCTGTGTTCCATGCTCGCACTAAGCACATTGAGGTGCATTATCACTATGTCAGGGAGAGGTTCTCTGCTGGGGATATCAGCTTGGCATATGTGCCCACGCAGGATAACATTGCAGACCTTTTCACGAAGGCTCTGCCTAGGGAGAAGTTTGAAGCTTTCCGCAAAGCTTTGGGCTTACTTCCTTTTGTGGAGTGATTTCCACATAGCTCGGCACTTTCTTATACATGAGTGCCAGCTCCTTGTTCACCGCATCACTCCCAGGGGGGATTTGTTGATATATTTAGGTAGTGATGTGTGTGAACACTCTAGAACCGCCGGGGCACTTTTTTCCCTCTTTAGGAGGTTTTTTTCCCCCGGCTTGTATATACGCCTATTGCCCTAATGGGCTACTTATCTTTGTACATTCTCTAGTAATACATTCAGTCTTGTGTGTTGTGCTCCAAGCTTCTTCCTCTTCCTTGTGCTGTTCGCGTGCTTCCGCAGACGTCTAACTCCAACACTTCAACCCTCCTCTAAACCACATCCAACTAGTCCACTTTAAACTACTTTCTCCAAGTTCATTTAGGCAATTACTATTCCATGTAGAGTGCTTTCCATTAGTTCAACTAGTTCAATTTTTACTAGTATTTCTAAACTAATTTTCATACTCTATCTAGACCAGTTTTCATTGGTTCACCTAGGCAAAGTCCTACTAGTCCACTTAGAACAACTTCCACTACTCAATCTATGTCATTTGCCATTACTCTGTCTATATCACTTTCTCTTACTCCACTCTAGACTTATTTCCATTAGTCCAGCTAGATTGATTTCAACTAGTCCATCTAAACTGATTCCATTTAATACACCTAAGACAAATCCCAATAGTCCATCTATATCATTATCTAAGTATTTTGTCTTCAAGGACTACTTTATTGGCCTCAAATTTAAAAACCTTATTAACAATTACTGCAATAAGCTTTTGACACATCATAAAAAATGTTTTATGATGTTTTGACACATCATAAAAAATAAGAAATTTGTGTGAAGGCTGAAATTAGAGGAGATTACCCTTTAAGTCAATTTTAAATCATTTTTCAAATGTTGATACTTTTGAAAGTTACATGCATTAAAAGATTTTTACTTTTAAAGGTCACTCCTCATCTCTTTTTTACTAAATCATCCATACAATTTACATATCTCTACCCCTTGAAAAGTCTTCTTGGAACACTTTGGGCTTGGGAAACACACCTAGGAACTTTTTCATTCTCATCTTTGGAAACTTGAACATTCTTTCGGCACTTTTGGGAGCTCATCTCTACCATGTCTATTGTGTAACCTTTCCATTTTCTTATTTATTACCTATATTCTTGATATTTTTTGTAGATTTGTAGTTCTATGGAGAACTATAGATCTAGTTTCGGTTTGTTTGTCTAAAGAATTTTCTTCTTTGTATCGAGTGCAAATTCATTTTTTAAGAATCATTCTATTTCGGAGTGGAGATCTACAATTTTAAGCAAATTTAGATCTAGAGAACTTCTTTATACTTTAGATTTTTATAGTTTAAGATCTTTTTTCTAAGTAGTTTTCTATTTTTTAACGTAGATATAAAGAGTTTAAGGTTCATTATAACTTTGAGAATCATGAAGGAAGCTCCATATCAAAAAAGTGGTCTCAAGGAGGTAAATATTTATAGATCTACTTTAGATTTCTCTAATTCAAGCTTTTCCTCTTTTGTATTTGATTTTAAAGAAAATCTCAAAGGTGTTCTTCTTTGATGTGAATATAAAAAGAGCTCAACGTTCTAATACAAACATGACTTCACATCAAAGGTGATAAAACATCAAAGCAGAGAAGTTTTACAAGAGCATGGGGCATCCAAGTTTTTGCTAGAAACATGTGGACTACCATGAAGCCCAAGGATCTCACAAAGTTCCAAGGAAGCACCTCAACCAGATAAAATATCATTGGAAAGGATGCATTTTATTTTGATATATCCACTTTATAGCATATATCTATTCACATTTGTGATTAAAGTAGATAGAATCCATGATGTTACTATGAACAAAGATTGGTTGCTTACAAATTTATGAGAATATTCAATCATTAGATTTGAATGGGGAAACAAGTTTGTATTTTTTTTATGGTAAAGCTATACACAAGTGATAGGAGACACCACTTTTATGTAAGAGAATGAGTTCAACACGATATATCAACATAAAAATATTTTGATTATAAAGTACACGGACTCAAAATTTTATAGCCATCATATCTAATTGATAATAATTTAAATTTTTAAAGAAAGTATGGGAGTCACTTCAATAAAGTTTTACAAACTTCATGAGATAGCTCCTATGCACTACCTTACGTGTACTTTAGCTATGAGGGCTATGGATCCCTTGGAATCTGCATTGAGGGGTATGGTGGCCACCTTCACGAGTATGTATCCATTTTCATTGTGGATGTATGTGTTGATAGGACTCTAATGCTTCATCCTTAAGCATTCAAGGAAATGCAACAATACATGTACAAACATGTATTGAAGTATGTGATGGAAGTTCTTAGATATCGATAGATTAAAACCCTAATTCTTATGTATTTATTTATATTTATTAACATAAATGTGAAAACCCTAATTCTCTCTCTCTCTCTCATATATATAACAGGTCATTGCGTAGAGTTGTATCCATTTATAAATCAATGAAAGGACGCTTCGGTAACAACCAGAAGAATCGCCAGACTGTCTGTCTGGGCGATTACGTTCTGTGGAGTTCCGTTGCGTTGTATTTGAGAATTTTAAGTAGTACTGTGTCATTTCGCTTTTGTTTGATTATCTTCAATTGTGTTTAACGCTGTTCCATTAAGTACGACTTGTGAGTCTGTATTACGGTAATAAATAGTTTCGGTGCTGTGTGTTGAGAACGTATCAACCAGCGCATAATCGGTAAGGTTGTGGAAGAACTAGTAATAGTCTGAGTACAGATAGTAAGACTGTGAGAGAACGAACCAGAGTCTGGAGAGTAATTTGTATTAACAGAGATTTAAACATTAAGGTACTGTGGTGTGAGTGGTTAATTGGGAAAATCAAGTATAGGGCCTCTGATTATTCAGACCCCTTCCACTCCCAAGAACCCGAAAAGAGCTTTTCAAACAATGCATCTAAATCTATGAACATTGGGCTTGTTTTTTAACATCTTGATGAAATCAAACCTTTAAGAGTGAATTGGTCAAAATATACAATGAAAATACAATTTCTTAGGAATTATATGTTGTATTTTTCACTCTTAATGTGGAGATGTAAAGGGAACTTACTAAGACACCATTTCCAAGTAATGGATATGCACAAAAAGTGTAGATGAGAGAGAATTGGAAAAATGGACATAATTTTTTAGATGAAGCTACTTCACTTCAAAAAGTATCTACATGTTTTTTGAAATTTATCTTTTACATTAGATTTGATCAAAATAGTATCCCTTTGCGTTGTGCAATAGTCTATTCTTGTTCGTGTTACCATGTAGTTAAAAATTTCATCAATCTAAACATTTGGGTGTGGATATATTCACGAGATAAAGCAAATTTTTCTTCATGAGATGTGATCATTGTCCCTATTCATAACTTATTATCTTTTACATTTATTGAATGAGCAAAATACTTATGTATCCTCTCTCTTGAGAGAACAAGTGTATTTTTAGGACTGCTCTTATCATTGTGGTTCTATGTAGTAAAAAATATAATGAATGCAAAGAATGAAAAAGGATATGTGCTCTTGAGAATTTATCAATTTTTCTTATCTAATTTGATTGTTTTGGTGGTATGTAGGTGTAGGTGAAAAGTTCATGAAGTTAAAAGCGCAATGCCTATGCAACCTCAACCTTGAGAGAATATGTGGATTTTTCAATTCTATTCTTGTGATTGTGGCTCTATGTAGTTTAAAATATCTTCAATGTTAATAATTTAAGGGATATATGTTCTAGAGAATTTATCAATCTTTCTTGTCTACTCTAATTGTTTCTATACATAGGAAAAAAGTTAATCAACTAAAAAGAATGACTAGAGATGATGTGTAGTTTCTTTTCATAAGATAATAGTATATTGGTATGTAACTCTAGTGCTTTTTCCATTACATAAAGAATGTTAGTATCAGCCTCAAATGTTTTCATCAAAGTTTCCAAAATTTTTATATTTTAAATGGAAGTTAGCATCAAAATATACCAAAAAATATATATGCAATTATCATATGATATACTTAAGGAGTTTCACCCATATCTACACACTTTTTAGTAAAGGGGGTAATCAATATTTTCCATAATATCTATAACTATAATATCATATAATTAGGGAATATCACCCATATTTATATACTTTTGAGTGAGAGGGGGTCTTAAGTTTTTCCTTGATATCTAAACAGTATACTCCTAAATGATATAACTCTTGTGTAGTTCCTGTTACATTTACAAACTTTTAAACATTAGAGTGAACATCTATAAGAAGTGACAGAACCTCCCAAGATCTTCAAAAGATCAAACATATGGTTCCAAACTTCTAAGATCAAACTTGCCTACAAATCAATAAATCAAAGCCTATCAATAAAGTTTCATATAAAAGAGATCCAATCAAAGACCTTTATATAAGTGGATCTTCTAAAGGTTCACCATCTTCAACATTTTACTTCACATTGGGTTACAATCAGATTATTGATAGTCTTGCAATGCTCCATGCCATATTTCTTCAACAAATTTGAAATATACTTCCTTTGTAGAATATGCATGCCGTCCTTTTTCTTCATAATATTGATTCCAAGGATGTAGATGAATTCTCCTAAATCTAAAATTTTAAATTTAGATCCAAGTTTTGCTTTTTTCTTGGTTATTTCACCATACAAATTGAGACATAAACAATAAATGATCCTTCAACTTTAACATAAAAAGAAGAATCTTCATTAGAACACCTGTATCCCTACTTCTCAAGAAACTTTACCAATCTAAAATTAAAAGCCTTTGGAGCATGTTTAAGGCCATAAAATGCTTTCAAGACTTCACATGCATGTGTAGGCTTCTTGGAATCTTCATAACCAACTAGTTTCTCCTTGTAAACATATTCTTTTAAATCGCAATTGAGAAATGCATTTTTTATCTCTAATCGATAAGTATTCCATACCTTGATTGCACCAACATTATTAATGTCCTTATGGTTGATATCTTGAAAACAAGAGAAAATATCTTCTCATAATTGATGCCATAAATTTGTGCATAAGCTTTACAAACAAGCCTTGCTTTATAGCCATTTACTAAACGAGCACTGTTTCTTTTGATCTTGTATACCCATTTGTTATGAATTACCTTCATGTTAGGTTGCCTTGGAACTGAATTCCATGTATTGTTCTCAAACAAAGCTTCCATTTCTTTGTCCATCACCTTAACCCATTTATTTACCTTTGATGCTTCTTTATAAGTTGTTGGTTCTTGCTCTTCAAGAAGTTTTTCCATATAAGCTTCATGAGAAAATCTTTCTAGTTGCCTTCTTTCTCTTACTGGATACCTTGATTGACTTCTTGTCCTTCCATGCTTCTCTTGCCTTTGAGATTGGGTTCTTCTTGATGTAGACACTTCACTTTTTTTCTTCATGTGATTCAAATTTTTGAAAGTAAATCTAGAATTTTCTTCACCTTTTTATTGGGGGGAGTTACCTCTTCATGTGTAATTTGACTTTTTGGTGATGTTGAAGAACTTGGCTCTTCTTCAAGACTTCTTGTATTTTCTTCTTCATCTACTTGCACCTCATGATTTTATGGCTCTTCTACTATACCCTGAAGATACATCGATCGGGCTAACTTAAAAGTCCGAGAAATTTTCTTTTTCAACGAATCCAACATCTGTTTTAGGATCTCCGGTTCTACTAGCTGAGCATTAGTTCTAACTGAACTAGTGGCAATAACTTGGCTTAGCAAATTTTTAGCCTGTGTCTACAAAAAGGCTTCCTATAAATAAAAATTGTTTGCCATTGCTGCATCACGGCGCAATTTCATTTCGTTGATCTGCTCATCTACTCTTGAAAGTCTGTCAGCTTGCAATCCTAATTGTTTTTCTCTTCTTTCCAATTCTTGTGATTGATATTGTATGGTTTGGTAATAAGTATCGCGCTCTCTTCGAGTTCCTGCTACGTCCTTCTGAAGTTGAGCGACCAATGTCATCTGGTTTTTTAGAGCAGTATTCGCCTCAAACAAATTAGAATTGGTTCTCTGGAGTTCTTCATTAGTGTGTTTGGCTAAATCGGCCATCTCCTGTCCTTTCTGCACAACTTCATCTAATTGAACTCGCGTTTCTTCTAATAGATTTTCCAATGCTATGCGGGCATCTTCCTTATCCTGGAGTAACTGTTTCAATTGGATGATCTCTACATCAGCAACACTTAATAAATCATCTTTTGCTCTTATTTCAGCCAATGCAGCATCTCTTTGACTGATCACTGTTTCCTATTCAGCAAGCTGTGCTTGAAGCTGTTTAATCTGGAAGTGCAGATTATGATTCTCTGCCTTCACTGCATCTACCTCTTCCTGCAACGGAATGATATCCGCTTCTAAAACATCAACTTTATGTTGTAGTTCGTGTATGAGATTATCAGTATTTTCCTTCATCTGTTGTGGTAATTGTTGCGACAGGTGGATTAACATATGACCTGTTGGGGATTCGGGGACAAGAAGGAGTTTGAGGGTTTGTAGGAGAAAAAAAGAGATGATAAAAATGGAATAATAGTGAGAACTTCTGCAAAGGAATACTCTTGGAAACCTTGAATATTAATTATCCTGCATCAATTACAATGACTGCGCACAGTCCAATCAATGACTAAATACCACTTCAGAGAGTATCAATTACTGAAGACCAATTATCTCAAGTCCTCTAGCGGCGGCCTCTCGTGCACCAATCCTTCACTTGCTTCCCGCTTCCCTTGGGCACACCTTGCACTAAGCTTCCGCCAAGCTAAGGAATTGGTATCACTGCGCAGCACGCAATAGCCCTTGGAACTCTTGGAATCCAGCCCGCCTTCTCTCTTCTCTGCACCTTTCCTCCTGGCACCTCTTGCACTCTTGAATGTCGTCGCACACAGGAGGCCCTTCTTGCTTCCTCCCTTGCTCCTCTGAAGCTCTCCCTTGCTCCTAACTCCCGATGTCCAAGAATAGCCTTTGTCCTTCCTTTTGTTTGAGAGTCCGCCGGTTCGCGCACTCTAACTGCAATACAATCTTGGTGTCCTTTCAATGTCCCAAGATTGTCTTTTCGAACTGGTCCTCAACGATTCACTACTTTGTCTTGTAGTGACTTTAGAACAAGAGTGACTTTTTAAAATAAAATTTTGATTGGGCGGCCTATTTCCACCTTTGCGTACGCGGCCTTCCACCTTCACTTTTTCTTGTAATTCTTTCACTTTTGCACCTTAAGATTTTAGATTCAACCTTTGAACCTTAAGAGGAAAAATACTTTGTACCTTTAGTTTCGACCGGTTAGGGCTCTACAGATGCCCACCACCTAAGGATCTCTCCGTCCCGGAGAGACAACAGCGATACCAACTGAGAAATGGCAAAGACACAGAGATGAAAATAACGTAGGCAAGAAGAAATTAATATAATGCACCCCACAAGAATGGTGAGATTGAGACTGAGGAAAAATTATTGCGGAGGTTGATTGAGGTTGTCATCTGAGGGTGATGGAGAAGGGGGCAAAGGAGCAGAAGCTTGTTCGATCGTAAGCTGTAGCGAACTAAGGCATTGTCTAAGGTGATCCCTTTCCCTGCGGATACGTCGGCATGCAGCATTAGCACAAAGACCTAAATTGGAGCGATTCTGAAGATCTTCTAAGGCTTTCATCGCAGAGTCGGCCATATCGCGATAATGATCTCGCTCTTCTTTGAGCAATCGGGCCGTTTCGTTGAGGGAGTGCCATTGAGAGGTTGCCATGCGATTGATGTTTTCTATTGTTGAGATATACTGTTGATGAACCGAAGCTGCTGCGGAAACCGAATCCAAGGACGAGGCCTGAGCATTGCCGATAGCGACTACACTCGCGTCCTGGAGTAATTGCAGAAATGAAGGTGTTGATGGTAGGTCAAAAGGCGGAGTGGGATTGACCGTAGGAGCAGGAGGGGGAGGGGGAATATACGGCGGAGGAGTATGAAGGGTTGGAGTGGCCGATGGAGTGGGAAGTGAAAGAGTGGGGGAAAGGAGATGTTGACTGACAGGAAGGTTACTGATAGAGGGGGATGCAAATTCCGGGTGAATTGGTGGCATACAGGTGGGGTTTTGAGGGTTGAGCTGGGTTTGAATAAGTGGAGTGAAATCGGAAGAGAGGGGAGGTCTAGGGATAATAGGAGGGGTAGGCATGGATGGAGAATATGTAGATACAGGAGGGAAAGGGGAAGAAGATTGGGTAGTGAAGGAGGGGACGTGAGGGGGGGGAGTCATGAATGGAGAGGTGGTGGCAGTAGGCGGGATATGTGAAGAAGATTGGGGAGGGAAGGAGGGCACATCAGGGGGATTAGGTAAGAACGGAGAAGTGGTAGAGGCAGGAGGGATAGGTGAAGAGGAATGGGGAGGGATGGAGGTTACATCAGGGGGGTTAGTTATGAATGGAGAGGTGGTAGATGCAGGAGGGATGGGTGAAGAAGATTGGGGAGGGCAGGAAGTTACATCAGGTGGCGCGGATGTGGGTGTCGAGGCGGAAGCTGAGTCAATAGAGATTAGAGGGGGGGAGGGAGATGGAGCAATGGAAGGTCCAGGGTGGGTAGGGAGATAAGAAGCATTGTGCGCCGATTGTGCAGGTATTCGATAGAGCCAAGCTAAGAAGGGTGCAGAATAGATGGAAAAAGCATGAGATCCTCTAGAGATAGCCTCGCGGAGTCGACGGGAGCGCAATTGCAAGGAACTATAAATGAGGGTTGCGTAAGGGTAAGGACGGCTATGGAGAAAGCAAAAAAGCGGATCGGCGATACGAATATCTGACCAGGGAAGGGAAGAGGTTTGGCTGCGTAGTAAGAAGAAAAAAATGAACGCATTGAGAAGGGTGGTCATGCGGAGCGAAAACCTAGCAGTGCTTTGAAAGTGTGTGGTACAAAAGGCAATAGTAGCCGAGGCGGACAGGCCAGAGTATAGGAAAGGGGGAGCACGGAAATCTATTAGGGGAGACCCAATACTGGCGGCAATGTCTGGGATGAATAGAGTGCCGGTTCTAAAATGAGGGAAGTGGCGGATAGCTTCATAAACCTGTGTAAAATTGGCGGGGTTATTGAAGAAAACATTAGCCAAGCCCCACAAGCCCGCCTGCTGAAGATCCTCAATGGAAAACATTTGACGAAGGGCAATGGTAGGTATGGATAGATGCATTCGGATTTGCAGGTTTATGTCAGGTGGGAGAAACAGGCGCATATAATCCCCGGTTGGTGAAGATGGGTGGGATGAATGAGACATAGATGGGGAAGGAGAAGGAGGGTGTGGGAGGGGAGGTGGGGAATAAAGGTAGCTTGAATCAGAGTCTATGGAATAAATGGGAAGATCCAGGGTTAAAGGAGCTGTTGGAGTCGCTTGAACAGATTGTTCTACCGATGAAGGAGGAGGTGGATTGGGATGGTCAGAGGGAATGGTGGAGGGAGGAGCGGAACTAGCACCCGGAGCGGGGTCCGCCATGGATGGAGATGGGGAAAAGAAATGGAACAAAAGAGAACCTCCTCAAGAGGAGAGGAATCGATGGGGTGAGGTGGTGGGAGGGGCAGAGGGCTTGAGGGGTGGATGGTGTTGGGAGGAAGAGGGGGGCACACGGGGAAGGAAGGAGGGGTTGTGGTGGGGTTGGAGGCAGAGAGTTGGGAGGGGGGTGTGAATGTGGAGCGGGGTTGTAGGAGAAGGTTGGGCTGTAGAGGAGTTGGAGAAAGGGGGGGTTGGGTATCGGAGATGAGGTGCTGGGTGCCGCCAGGGGGTGGTGAGGGGGGGCAGTGAGAGGGGGGTGTGGTGTGTTGTGGTGAGAGGGGGGTGCGGTGTGGTGAGTTGAGGTGAGGGAAGGGGCCGAGCAGGGTCGTGAGGGGGGGATGGCGCTGTTGGGAGAGGGGGGGTGTGGGGTTATGTGTTGAGGGGAGGGGCCGAGCGGGGTCGTGAGGGGGGGGGATGGCGCTGTCGTGAGAGGGGGTGGTGTGGTGTTATGTGGTGAGGGGAGGGGCCGAGCGGGGTCGTGAGGGGGGAGGAGGTGTGGTGAGTTGTGGTGAGGGGAGGGGCTGAGCGGGGTCGTGAGGGGGGGAGGGGGTGTGGTGAGTTGTGGTGAGGGGAGGGGCTGAGCGGGGTCGTGAGGGGGGAGGGGGTGTGGTGAGTTGCGGTGAGGGGAGGGGCCGAGCGGGGTCGTGAGGGGGGGGATGCGTGGTGAGTTGTGGTGAGGGGAGGGGCTGAGCGGGGTCGTGAGGGTGGAGGGGGTGTGGTGAGTTGTGGTGAGGGGAGGGGCGGAGCGGGGTCGTGAGGGGGGGGAGGTGTGGTGAGTTGTGGTGAGGGGAGGGGCTGAGCGGGGTCGTGAGGGGGGGGAGGTGTGGTGAGTTGCGGTGAGGGGAGGGGCCGAGCGGGGTCGTGAGGGGGGAGATGGCGCTGTTGGGAGAGGGGGGAGTTTGGTGTTATGTGGTGAGGGGAGGGGCCGAGCGGGGTCGTGAGGGGGGAGGAGGTGTGGTGAGTTGTGGTGAGGGGAGGGGCTGAGCGGGGTCGTGAGGGGGGAGGGGTTGTGGTGAGTTGTGGTGAGGGGAGGGGCTGAGCGGGGTCGTGAGGGGGGAGGGGGTGTGGTGAGTTGCGGTGAGGGGAGGGGCTGAGCGGGGTCGTGAGGGGGGGGAGGCGCTGTTGGGAGAGGGGGGGGTTTGGTGTTATGTGGTGAGGGGAGGGGCCGAGCGGGGTCGTGAGGGGGGAGGAGGTGTGGTGAGTTGTGGTGAGGGGAGGGGCTGAGCGGGGTCGTGAGGGGGGAGGGGTTGTGGTGAGTTGTGGTGAGGGGAGGGGCTGAGCGGGGTCGTGAGGGGGGAGGGGGTGTGGTGAGTTGCGGTGAGGGGAGGGGCTGAGCGGGGTCGTGAGGGGGGGGAGGCGCTGTTGGGAGAGGGGGGGGTTTGGTGTTATGTGGTGAGGGGAGGGGCCGAGCGGGGTCGTGAGGGGGGAGGAGGTGTGGTGAGTTGTGGTGAGGGGAGGGTCTGAGCGGGGTCGTGAGGGGGGGGGAGGTGTGGTGCGTTGCGGTGAGGGGAGGGGCTGAGCGGGGTCGTGAGGGGGGGGAGGCGCTGTTGGGAGAGGGGGGGGTTTGGTGTTATGTGGTGAGGGGAGGGGCCGAGCGGGGTCGTGAGGGGGGAGGAGGTGTGGTGAGTTGTGGTGAGGGGAGGGGCTGAGCGGGGTCGTGAGGGGGGAGGGGGTGTGGTGAGTTGTGGTGAGGGGAGGGTCTGAGCGGGGTCGTGAGGGGGGGGAGGTGTGGTGCGTTGTGGTGAGGGGAGGGGCTGAGCGGGGTCGTGAGGGGGGGGAGGCGCTGTTGGGAGAGGGGGGGGTTTGGTGTTATGTGGTGAGGGGAGGGGCCGAGCGGGGTCGTGAGGGGGGAGGAGGTGTGGTGAGTTGTGGTGAGGGGAGGGGCTGAGCGGGGTCGTGAGGGGGGAGGGGTTGTGGTGAGTTGTGGTGAGGGGAGGGGCTGAGCGGGGTCGTGAGGGGGGAGGGGGTGTGGTGAGTTGCGGTGAGGGGAGGGGCTGAGCGGGGTCGTGAGGGGGGGGAGGCGCTGTTGGGAGAGGGGGGGGTTTGGTGTTATGTGGTGAGGGGAGGGGCCGAGCGGGGTCGTGAGGGGGGAGGAGGTGTGGTGAGTTGTGGTGAGGGGAGGGGCTGAGCGGGGTCGTGAGGGGGGGGAGGTGTGGTGAGTTGCGGTGAGGGGAGGGGCTGAGCGGGGTCGTGAGGGGGGGGAGGCGCTGTTGGGAGAGGGGGGGTTTGGTGTTATGTGGTGAGGGGAGGGGCCGAGCGGGGTCGTGAGGGGGGAGGAGGTGTGGTGAGTTGTGGTGAGGGGAGGGGCTGAGCGGGGTCGTGAGGGGGGGGGAGGTGTGGTGAGTTGCGGTGAGGGGAGGGGCCGAGCGGGGTCGTGAGGGGGGAGGGGGTGTGGTGAGTTGCGGTGAGGGGAGGGGCTGAGCGGGGTCGTGAGGGGGGGGAGGCGCTGTTGAGATAGGGGGGGGTGTCGAAGGGTGATGAAGAGGGGGGAGGTGGAACGGAGAGGGAGGGAGAGGGGGGATCGGTTGTTGCCGCCGGGGGGTTGGGTTGTGGAGGGTCGGAGAGAGGGGTTGAAGAGGGTGTGATGAGGGGGGTGTCGAAGGGTGATGACGAGGGGGGAGGTGGAACGGAGAGGGTGGGAGAGGGGGGGTCGGTTGTTGCCGCCGGGGGTGGGTTGTGGAGAGTCGGAGAGAGGGGTTGAAGAGGGTGTGATGAGTGGGGGGTGTCGAAGGGTGAAGACAAGGGGGAGGTGGAACGGAGAGGGTGGGAGAGGGGGATTGGTGGGTGCCACCGGGGGGGTTGGGTTGTGGAGGGTCGGAGAGAGGGGTTGAAGAGGGTGTGATGAGGGGGGTGTCGAAGGGTGATGACGAGGGGGGAGGTGGAACGGAGAGGGTGGGAGAGGGGGGGTCGGTTGTTGCCGCCGGGGGGTGGGTTGTGGAGAGTCGGAGAGAGGGGTTGAAGAGGGTGTGATGAGGGGGGGTGTCGAAGGGTGAAGACAAGGGGGAGGTGGAACGGAGAGGGTGGGAGAGGGGGATTGGTGGGTGCCGCCGGGGGGGTGGGTTGTGGAGGGTCGGAGAGAGGGGTTGAAGAGGGGTGTGAGGAGGGGGGGTGTCGAAGGGTGACGAAGAGGGGGGGGGAGGTGGAATGTAGAGGTTGGGAGAGTGGGGATTGTTGAGGGGGATTGAGGGTGAGGGGGTGTGAAATGCTCTCCTTCTTTCCTCCCTAGCACAACTTGGCACTGAAAATAAGAACGGAATTCTTGAGGATTGTGAAGCAAGAATGAAAAAAGAGGCCATATTATATAGCTGGTTCGAATGAGGGAGCACCTCTCAAGAAGGAGTGGACTAGCATAAAAAGGTGATCAAAAAGAGAGGAGATGACAATGTTAATCTCATCCATCCGAGAGATAAACAAAGGAAAGGGCAAAACTGAAAGTTACTTAGCAAAACTATGAGCCATTCAAGTGATGAATTTTATTTATGAAGTGAGGAATTTCTTGATTTTTGATGGAAGAGAAAACTTGCGTCCAAAATTTTTGTTTGATTTTCGTAAAAAAACGTGCGCCCAATTTTTTTTGTGATTATTACTACTGTTAACTTATTATTACTACTTATTAAAACAATCCAAAATCAACAAGATAAAGGAAAATGCAATGGTTATGATACTTGATAATAAGCCTTGAGTCTGGAAATGTTAACTAAAGGCAGGGTGTTGCCATCGAGTGTTTCCAATTGCACTGCCCCCCACTGCAGCATCTTCGTAATGCGAAAAGGGCCTTCCCAGTGAGGGATCCATTTCCCTTTGTTTTGATTAGAAATTTGTGGTCTGTGTAGCAGGGCTAAATCTCCAGGCTTCAAATTGTTTTGCCATAGATTTTTGTCATGAGTCTTCTTCCTGTGTAATTGCTGCTTCTCTAACTGTTTGGAGGCTAAAATTCTTGATTCTTCCAGTTTATGCAAAGCAGTCAGTCTTGCTGAAACTTCCATCCCATTTTTCTCTAGTCTTTCCGTTCTTATAGAGCCTCTGATAAATTCAAATGGTTCAATAGGAACCAAGCCATAAACTAATTGAAAGGGGGAATACCCAGTCTCTTTATAGGCCAGTCTGTATGCCCATAATGTACCCAGATAGGCCCGTCCCCAAGAGGTCGGCTGCAACATGCATTCTTTTCGTAACATTGAAATTAATACTTTGTTTGTTGACTCGGCTTGTCCATTAGCTCGTGGGTAGTATGCACAAGAAGTCCTGTGTAAAATGCGATACCTGTTGGAAATTTCCTGCAATATTTTGTTAACAAAATGAGTACCCTGATCGGTACAGATTTCCAGCGGGCATCCAAATCTACAAATGATGTTACAATACAAAAAGTCAGCCACTGTTTGTGCAGAGCAATCCGTTGATGCAATAGCTTCAGCCCATTTTGTTGCGTAGTCTGTGGCTATCAGTAAGTACTTTTCCCTTTTTGGAAGTGTCGGAGGGTATATCGGCCCAACAAAGTCTAATCCCCACTTCTCAAAGGGCTGCCAAGAAGTGGAAACTACCAAAGGGTGATGTCTTTGCTTGGTGGGTTTAGGTCCACACCTCTGGCACACATCACATGTTTTTCTCCAATTATCTGCATCCCTAAAGAGTGTAGGCCACCATAGACCAGCATCTAGTATTCTCTGGCTCATGATATGCCCTGGAAGGTGCCCACCACCTGTTCCTTCATGTGCAAATTGCAGTATTTCCCTCACTTCATCTTCCTCTAAGCATTTCCTCATCCTGTCATCCTTGCCCTGTCTGTAGAGTTTGCCCTCAATGAAAGTATATGGTCTACTTTTGATAAGTAGCCTCTTTCTTAGTACAGCATTAGCACTTTCTGGATACAATCCAGTATTAATGAACTGCTTGATATCATCATACCATCCTTTAGGTTGTATAGCAAACAAGTGTGCATCAGGGAAATCGTCATTGATACCACTGGTTTGATCCTTCCTATTGATTCTGGATAAGTGATCTGCCATCACATTTTCTCTTCCTGGCTTATGGATTACCGAGAAATCGAACTCTTGGAATAACAGTAACCACCTCCATATTCTACCAGTAGCATGTGGTTTGTTGAGTAAGTACTTGAGAGGTTGGTGATCTGATATAATAATAAATTTTACCCCCAATAAGTAATGGCGGAATTTTTGAACTGCAAAGACCATTGCTAGTGCTTCCCTTTCGGTAGTACTGTAATTTCTTTCAGCCTTGGTCAAGATTCTACTGGCATATTGAATTGGCCTGTCCATTTTAAATTCTTCACTGGGTTGAGTTAGAACTGCTCCCACTGCATATGCACTGGCATCGACATGTATATGAAAGATTTTTGACCACTCCGGGGTGACCAAGATAGGAGCACACACGAGCCGTGACCTTAATGTCTGATATGCTTTTTCCTCCTCTTCTTCCCATTTGAAAGGTACTTCTTTACCTGTGAGTCTAGTCAGAGGTCTAGCTATCTCTGCATACATTTTTATAAACCTTCTATGATAACCGGTATGCCCCAAAAAACTCTGGATCTCTTTAGGAGTTTTGGGTTTAGGTAACTTTAATATAGAGAGAATTTTGTCAGGATCTGGGGCCATACCTTTAGCGGATACCACATGTCCTAAGAGGGTTCCTTCTGTCACAAGGAAGTGACATTTATTTGGATTGAGCTTTAACTTGGTTTCTCTGCATCTTTGGAAAATATTTTGCAGCTGTCTCAGGTGCTGGTCCAAACAATCTAGATGAGTTTCTTTTTGAGATCCTGAAAATGAAGAGAAATCATCCATGAAGATTCTAAGTGATTCCAGCAATAAGGGCTCAAAAATGAGATTGACCGTTCTGTTAAATGTGGCTGGAGCATTTCTTAGCCCAAATGGCATTTTTACATACACATACGTTCCCCACGGTGTGATAAAAGCAGTCTTTTCACGATCCTCTGGGTGTATTGATATTTGATTATAGCCACTGAAGCCATCCATAAAACTATATAGTGCATGCCCCGCCACTTCTTCAATGACCTGTTCTGCAAAAGGCATAGGGAACCCGTCTGGAATGGTCACCTTGTTGAGAGCTCTAAAGTCCACACAAATCCTGATTTTATTAGTATTCTTCTTTGGTACTATAACCATAGGTGAGAGCCACTCTGAGTGTTCCACAGGAATGATGATTCCTGCATCTTCCATCTTTTGGATTTCCACATAGACAGCTTCGGCATACTTTGGATTGAGTCTATAACTCCTTCCTCTGATGGGTCTGGCTCCCTCAACCAGAGGAATTCTGTGCTCTCCGTAAGATGCAAGCACTCCTTCTAAGTCTTTATAATGCCAGGCAAAAACATCTGCATACTGGGTTAAGAATGATTTTACCTTTTCCAGAAGCTTTGGGTGGCTCCACAACCAAGTGGCCACTAGAACTGGTTGATTATTGTTTTGGGTGCATAAATGTACTTCTTGAACCGGGTTTCTTGTTACCAGATTATCTTCATGTGCATCTGCTTCTTTGTCTTCTTCTCCTAGCTTTTCGTGCATTGCTTCATAAGCCGGTGTATTTTGAACTTCGATGTTCTCCTCCTTGTCCTGCATCCATCCTGCAGGGATTTCTTGAATTGGGAAAGAACATTCAACCTCATAATTTTTTACCTTGCTTTCAGCTTGGGAAACTTCGTTATCTGATGTTGACACATCCTCCTCCAATTTGTATTTGAGGGGTATCTTCCTGCCCCTTCTGTGGTCAGTGATGGGCTCTCCCAATCCATCAACCTGGACCTTTCCCTTGTCTTCATCATAGCCTCCAAATGTACCAGGGTTATCAGGAAAAATTCCAAAACAAGAAGAAGAGTTGCCGGCATGAAGCCAACTTAAAATATCCTCTTCTTCCTCAAAATCTATTTGGGGTTGATCCTCCGCTTCTGTTTCCATGCAAATGCTCACTGTTTGCATCATACTAGTGTTTCCTTGATTGTCTGGGCCTTCTTCTAAATGAATTTGTGTCAGCTCCTGCCCTTTCTTTTGTACCCACATGGTGTCCTTACCCCAATCATGAATGACGCTGGCATGCCTCAGCCAAGGTCTTCCAATTAAGAGGGGAAATCCTCCTTCAACCTGGGGCAATCTTAAAACCACAAAATCCAGGATAAATAGATTACCTTGTACTTCAAGTGGAACTTTTGGGATTACTCCTAAGGGCCTTACTTTGCTCTGATCTGCCAAAGTGACCGTGAAATTTGCAGGTCTTGAAGGGTGGAGTCCAATCCTTTTCATGGTATGTTCAGGCATCAAATTAATGCCAGAACCACCATCTACAATAACACCTTGAAATTCATGGCCCTTGATTGATATTGTAAGCCGAGGGCTTTTATAATCTGTAAGGGGTGCTTCACCCCTAATTATCCCTTGATGTAAGATAGCAGTCTTAGCCACTAAGCTTGTCGTAGAAGCTTCATCAATTATCTGCAATAATTCTGACCTGAATTTCCCATCCAACTTTATTAAATCAAGAATACTAACCTCCTTCTTAATAGACTTGAGTAGCTTTGAAGCCTCTGATTCTTTAAGGAAGTGAGCTTCATTTGCTTTGCTAAACTCTTCTTGAGCCCTCTTGAAGGCATGCCCAATGGCATCTCCGGTGCCTGTGAGACATTCCTTGTGGTTTGTGTCTGCACCTGTAGTATCTTTGTCTTCCATTGCAACTCTGTCTTTGTTCAACTCCTTAATTATCAATTCTTGATTTTCTACCACTTTTGCTGTTCCCTTGCTTCTTGTCTGTACTGCAAAAGATTCGAGTTCTTCTAATTGTACCACTCTAGTGGATGGTGAGGGTTCATTTACCTGAGGCAATATCTCCTCCTTGAATACAGAGATCATTTGGAGATGGGGTCCGGAAGTAGAGGCTTGATTCTTAGGACAACAGTTTGTATAATGATCTCTGGCCTCTGGACAATTTCTGCAAGGGGGTGCATTTTCCGGCAGGGTGCATCTAGATTGGTAGTGCCCACATTCTCCACATCTGAAGCAAATAATTGGCCTTCTAGGCCCATTTGCGGGGTTAGTTCTTGGTCTAGGATTATAGTTATTACCTTGGTTTGTTGCTGCTGCCATTACATTTGTTGGTGGCAAGAGTCCGCCTTGTGTCCAGTATGTCGTTGTCGGTATTCCCCTTGATTGGCATTCATGGGCCTCATGCCCAATCTTCCTGCATAATTGACAAGTCACATTTAGCAAAGGACATTCACTTACTATATGTCCTTGCTTACTGCACATGGAGCACCATAGTCCGTTCTTAATGCCGCCTCCTTTTAGTTCTTGCAACTCCTGCCTCAGCTGAGCCAGTTCCTCTGCTTGGGCTTCCTCTTCCTTTTGGAGCTTGAGGGCTTCAATCTCTCTTCTCAGCTGAGCTACAGTAGTCTCCTCCTCTGTATAGGGCTTATTCCTCTTCAAGCCTTCCAGTTCCCTTCTTAACTGACTCACTGGGTCCTCCAGTTCTGTACCATATGATAGTTGGGAAGACGTTGTACCATACTGGTGCCTTATTTGTTCCAAGCGGGTGGCCGTATTGATGAATTCCTCAACAGAGGCAGTAGGTAGCACTAACTCCTTTATTTTGCATTGGGTGACCACAGGTAAAGGTTTGGCTAACCACTTCTTGACAAAGAAGTCGTGTGGTGGATCCGGTAATTTAGCCATTAATGCTTTGGCCCTGGTCACAAATTCTGGGAACTTCTCTCCTGGACCCAACTTCAAGTTTTCCAATTCTTCTATAATGATCTCAGCTGTGTTGCCATGCTGAAATTGATTCTTAAAGGCCTCTTTCATCAAATCCCAAGAGGTAAAGTGATTTTCGGCAAACTGACTAAACCACTTGTCTGCCAGGCCCTCCAATGTGGCGGGGAAGAGTATCAAGAAAGCATCTTCCCTACCCATTAGTCCCCTAGTCTTACATAATGAAAGAAATCGCCGAATGTGCTCATCTGGGTCCTCATGGGCTAAACCTCTGAAGGAAGGGAATTTTATGTTTAACCTGGAGAGCAAGATTTCTAGGTCCACCTGTCCTGCCATGCTTCCTACCGAGGAAGTCGATGAAAGTGGACTCGATGATCTTCGGTTCGTCTTTCTTCTTGTCTGCTTGCACTTGATTCTCAAGGTTTGTGACCGGGTCGCGGTCATGAGCTATTCATAGTCCACTTAAAATGAGACCTTGATAGAAGGATATACCTTTTGGCCCACTGGAGTAATGTTGTCGACACTGGAATGTTGTCCTCCAATGGCAATATATATAGTCTCCTATGCTCAAAGCTCCTTGGAGGTCCCACCGTGCGTGCCAAATTTGTTGGGGATTCGGGGACAAGAAGGAGTTTGAGGGTTTGTAGGAGAAAAAAAGAGATGATAAAAATGGAATAATAGTGAGAACTTCTGCAAAGGAATACTCTTGGAAACCTTGAATATTAATTATCCTGCATCAATTACAATGACTGCGCACAGTCCAATCAATGACTAAATACCACTTCAGAGAGTATCAATTACTGAAGACCAATTATCTCAAGTCCTCTAGCGGCGGCCTCTCGTGCACCAATCCTTCACTTGCTTCCCGCTTCCCTTGGGCACACCTTGCACTAAGCTTCCGCCAAGCTAAGGAATTGGTATCACTGCGCAGCACGCAATAGCCCTTGGAACTCTTGGAATCCAGCCCGCCTTCTCTCTTCTCTACACCTTTCCTCCTGGCACCTCTTGCACTCTTGAATGTCGTCGCACACAGGAGGCCCTTCTTGCTTCCTCCCTTGCTCCTCTGAAGCTCTCCCTTGCTCTTAACTCCCGATGTCCAAGAATAGCCTTTGTCCTTCCTTTTGTTTGAGAGTCCGCCGGTTCGCGCACTCTAACTGCAATACAATCTTGGTGTCCTTTCAATGTCCCAAGATTGTCTTTTCGAACTGGTCCTCAACGATTCGCTACTTTGTCTTGTAGTGACTTTAGAACAAGAGTGACTTTTTAAAATAAAATTTTGATTGGGCGGCCTATTTCCACCTTTGCGTACGCGGCCTTCCACCTTCACTTTTTCTTGTAATTCTTTCACTTTTGCACCTTAAGATTTTAGATTCACCCTTTGAACCTTAAGAGGAAAAATACTTTGTACCTTTAGTTTCGACCGGTTAGGGCTCTACATGACCCATAGATGCTAGTTCAGTAAACATAGGTATCAAAGGAAATAGAATAGAAGGACGTGGTTGAGATGAAGAAGCTATCAAGAGTTGATGGGAAGTGGGTGGAGAATAGTTAGGTGACGAGGATGAGGAATCCGGTGCTTCAGGTACAATAGGTGGAATGGGAACAATGGGTTGAATTGGAGGTATGGGTGGAGGAGTGGGTTGCAGATTGTTTGCCACCAACAATGTTTTGGTAAGTTGCTGCGTAGTCACTTGAGATTTGGCAACTGCTGAATCTACTGCCGCAATCAATTCTGCCAAAACTTCTGCAACAATAACCTGCGTATCTTCTTGCACATCTTGTTGGGACTGCTACTGAGATTCTTCCTTAGAAGATCTGTCTTCAGAATCGGCAGTAACACTTTGATCTTTTTGCTGGTTTGGAGAAGACTGAGCGGACTAATCATGGTGAATCGAGGTGGCAGTGTCATGGAAAATCTCTTCTTCATTTTTGTCTGCGTTATTTTCAGCGGCAGACCCTTGCACTTGACTATCAGAAGAACTTATCCGTATACGTTTTCGGCGGAGGAGCTCGAAGATTTCTTCATCATCTTCTTCGTCTTCAATCACTTGAGTAGAATCTTCATGATATAAAATCGGAGCGTTTGGAGGTGGTTACGCTGCTTGGAGGGCCGGAAACAAAAAGGTAATGATATGCGGTAATCGTGAACGCAGAAGTTCTCCCTTATTTACATGTTTAATAACTGTAACGCATTCACGGTGAATGCGCCGAAAATAGTAAGAAGTAAAATTGATAGGCTCTCTAGCAGCCATGTCAATCATCGAGTAGAACGGGCGAGAAATCCTGTAAGTGCGTTTCTGTAAGTTCACGATGGCCACTAAGAATTGAAGAGCGATCCATTCAGGATCAGGGCGATAGAGTATGGTATACTCATTCGATGAGTGCCTTGGGAACAATTCAATCATAGTTTCAATTGGAAGGTTAGGACCATTTTCTCGTCCTTCCGGAGAGATGGCAAACACGAGATGGCAAACACATAATAGACCAACTCTACTCTGTAGCAGGTGTGGCGGCAATAGCAGCGATAATTTGCGCGTAATACGGATGGCACTCCACTGAATGCCAAGGCAATTCAGCGAAGTTGGACAAGCCTCGGATACACGCAGAAGGTAGCAAAGTTTGCTAAAGCTTCCATGATGCGCACGCGAAGTACCACGAATACACAGTGATTACGGAAAACGCAAAGCACACAGAACACGCAGACACAATAACGATTAATAGTGGAAAGAAGAAGATTAAGTAGATACTTGGTAACGGGAGGCGATCAAAAATGTTAATCATCGCATGATGTTGAGATGATAACCTTCATAACTACGGTGTGCATGCATGAGCAGAATCAATAACAAAAGGCGGCGATTATTCATGGTTATGTATCCAAACGAGGAGTTTATGATTATGTAGCAAAACGAGGAGTTTATGGTTTTATTATTCAACTAACACGCAAAAAGAAAGTAAATAACATGCAGAAAAATGAAGAACACGTTAGTGAGAATCAGGTGGTTGATGATACGGCCGCAACTTTGAACCATTGATCACTCTAGGAAGAGGAATTCCGGTCAAGGTAGTCAACCAAAAAGTAGTTGGGCCCACTTGTTCAGTAATCCGGTAAGGACCAAACCACCATAACTTGAATTTTCCAGCAGAACGATTTGATTTAGCATTATAAAACGGCACAAGTTGCCCTACCGTAAAAAACTAGAGTTTTAAGATACCGATCATGAGTACGAGCTTGCCGCAATTGTACTTCTTGAAGAGTCAGAAAACTTTCCCAGCGATCCAGTTCTCGAAGTGTGTCCAACCGAAATGGCAAAGACTCTTCGGGTATCAACTTCTGAGTTATGGCCACGCGTAAACTGGGCACTCTAGGAAGAGGAATTCCGGTCAAGGTAGTCAACCAAAAAGTAGCTGGGCCCACTTGTTCAGTAATCCGGTAAGGACCAAACCACCATAACTTGAATTTTCCAGCAGAACGATTTGATTTAGCATTATAAAACGGCACAAGTTGCCCTACCGTAAAAAACTAGAGTTTTAAGATACCGATCATGAGTACGAGCTTGCCGCAATTGTACTTCTTGAAGAGTCAGAAAACTTTCCCAGCGATGCTCATCCAGTTCTCGAAGTGTGTCCAACCGAAATGGCAAAGACTCTTCGGGTATCAACTTCTGAGTTATGGCCACGCGTAAACTGGGCACTACAACTTCCATTGGAGCGATTGCTTCCAATCTGTAAGCAAGCTTGAAAGGAGTCAGTCCGGTGGCAACTTTGTAAGTAGTTCGGTATGCCCATAATACTTCAGGTAGTAATTGATCCCATCTTTCTGGTGATTCCACAATTAATTTCGAAGCATACTCAGCAAGGTCTAGTTGGTACTTTCAGCTAAGCCATTAGCACGAGGATAATACGGTGAACTGAATTTATGCAGAATTTGAAAAGCATGAGTTATCACTCGAATTAAACTATTAGCAAAGTGTGTTCCTTGATCTGTTACAAGTTCCAAAGGTAATCCATATCGTGGGAATACGTCCTTCATCAGACACTTTGCTACCGAAACAGCTGTAGCGGACCATAAAGCCCAAGCTTCTGCCCATCTGGTAGCATAATCTGTACATGTCAGAATGTAGCGATTGTTGCTAAGGATTGCTGGAGGTGTAATTGGTCCAATAAAATCAAGACCCCATTTTTGAAAAGGTTCCAAAGGTAATACAGGTTGTAGAGGGAAAAAGTGACGTTGTAAAGGCTGTCCAGATCGCTGACAATTGTCACATTGTTGCACAAACTGAGTCACATCTTTGTACATAGTAGGCCACCAAAGCCCACTTTGCAGAATTTTTCGGTGTGTTAAATCTGCTGCAAAATGTCCACCGGAGGGTATTGAGTGTGCCATAGCAATAACCGAGTTTACTTCATGTGGAGGGATACAATGAAGCAAGACCCCAGTGTGATCCATATAATACAACTGTCCGACAATCAACCAGAATCTGCGACTATAAACTGCAATTTTTCGATGCATTGCAGGAGAAGTTTGAGGGGGAAGACATCTAGCAGTAAGAAAGGTTAATAACTGATCATAGTAAGTAGGTGTCATAGGAGGTTGTGCAGATTCATTACTAGTTGGTTCAGTAATGTAAATTGCTGGTGTGGTATCATCAACACCGACCAGAGCTTCACCGGAATCCAACCGAGAGAGAAAATCTGCTAATGCATGTGTAGTGCCGGGCCGATGAATCACTTCGTAATCAAACTCTTTTAACAATAAAACCCAACGCGCCAAACGACCACCTAAATGCTGCTGCCTAACCAGATATACCAGCGCAACATGATCTACATGAAAGATGAATTTTTGACCTAGCAAATAATGTCGGAATTTCTCTACAGAATACACCAAACCAAGACATTCTCTTTCAGTCACTGAATAATTCTTTTCAGCCGGAGCAAGCCGTCTACTTGCATAATAGACAGGCCAAAATCACTTATCAGTTTGTTGCATTAAAACACTTCCAATGGCTATATCTGATGCACCTACAAAAACACGAAATGGGCGTTCCCAATCAAGAGGTTGTAGAATTGGAACCTGCGTTAATAATCCTTTTAAACGACCAAATGCAGTTTGACATTCCGGAGTCCAATCAAACTGTCGTGAAGTACTAGTCATTAATCTTTTGAGTGGGATAGCCAAATGGGCAAGCCATCGTAAATGTCGACCATGCCACCTGACTTGACCCAAGAAGCGCATCACTTCTTTTGGCGTAGTAGGCACAGGTGCTTCTAACACGACTGCAACTTTGTCTGGGTCAACTTGTATACCCTGTGCAGATACAATATGGCCAAGGAGCTTACCACAAGAAACCGCAAAGACAGATTTGCATGGGTTCAGGCAGAGTCGGTATTCTTGACATTTCTCAAAGCAACACCGTAAATGATACAGGTGTGCTACCATCTTACCGAATAAAGAGAAGTCATCTAGATATACTTGCATGAAAGAAGTGAGATAGGGTGAGAAGATTTCTTGCATACAACGTTGAAAAGTGCTAGGAGCATTTCTTAATCCAAACCACATGACTGTACAAGCAAAAACACCCCAGTTGGTAATGAAAGCTGTTTTTGGTATGTCTTGTTCAGCCATTCTGACCTGGTTATAACCACTGTAACCGTCCAAAAAGGAGTACATCTCGTGTCCGGCAACTCTGTCAAGCATTGTGTCAAGAAAAGGAAGAGGAAACGGATCAGGCACCGTGGCCCCATTCAGTTTCCGGTAACCCACACAGATTCGGAGCTGCTTATTTTTCTTAGGAACAATAACAATCGGTGATATCCATTCAGCGTGTTCTATTGGTACGATGAATCCGACCCTTAGTAACCTATCAAGCTCTGCCTTGACCTGTGCTGCATAGTTAGGATTCATCCGGTAGCTGGTTTATTTAATTGGTTTTGCTTCTGGTTTAAGCACAACCCTATGTTGATAGATACGAGGGTCCAGACCTTTCATATCACGGTAATTGCATGCAAAAACATCAGATAACTCACGAAGAAGTTGGATCAAATATGCTTGAAACGCTTCAGACAATCCTTCCTTTATCTTGACAGGTCACAGATTTACTTCATCTCCCAAATTATAGGTGGTTAACTGATCTTCGGGAACATAGGATTAACGAGGTTTCCCTGGATCGTCAGCTGATTGTAAAAGTTGTTGTAGAGCTGCTTCATCCATAGCAACAATATCTTCTGTCTCTACTTCTTCGGTCACAGGCACCACCGTACAGGCTGCCGGACTCCAGTTGTCTACAACAGATTGTAGATCTACAGTACCTAAGGAAATCAGATCTTCATTGTTTTTCAGAAATGCTTCTTCTTCATCGTCAAATAAACCATCCAACATGTGGACCGGTTCTGCTACATATGGTCTGGCATGAAGTTCGCAAGGCTGAATGGCATCCAGTTTGACAACATATTTACTGTGATTATCCTTAAAAGTCAATTCCTGTGCGGACCAATCCTGTATGACTTTAGCCTGTTTTAACCAGGGTCGTCCGAAAAGAAGATTATAATCAAGACTAGACTTCGGTAGTTCTAAAACTACGAAAGTCATCTTAAACGTTGTACCCTGCAAAGTGATCGGGACATTCCGTACGAGTCCCACCGGATGGACTCGGGATTGGTCGGCCATTCTAACAAAAATTTGAACAGGCTCAATTTGGGTCCACCCTAACTTCTTGCAAAGAGCTGCAGTGGCTATGTTTACACCGGAACCACCATCAATTAGTACTTGAGTAATCTTGTGATTTTTGTACCATACCGTAATTAAGGGGACTGAATGATCTACCGTAGAATCAGCTTCCGGTTGTACCGTTGCCGTTACTGGAATGCAGGAAGATCCAGGACTGAGCTGTTGCTGGAACTACTGCCGAACTCCCGGCACTAGTGCAAGTAACTGTCCAAGAGGGAGAGTAATGGATGCCTTAGATAAAATTTCCCATGCCTGATCTGCGTGAATTGTAGTTTTCGCTGGTTTTGATGCTGATTCTCCTATTACTGGGGTAGAGTCTTGTTCGTGCGATCCTTCCTTTGGCAGCGGAACCTGTGTCATCGGAATTGGATCTGGGAACACTGTAGGCTCTTTGGTGGTCCATTGGCTAGCTTTGTTATATATACGTTGCTGCTCACGAATACCTAGTTCAAACACCTCAGCTGCTGGTTGCAATTGCTTACCGAATCTTGTCTGGACCATTGCGGCTTGTGTTTCTACTAGTGAGATATAGACCATATTGGTCATCGGGTTCTGACGCTCTTTCTTCCTCTGATCATATTTAGCTGCATCTTTACAGAATCTTCCGATGTGACCCAACTCACCACAAAAATGACAGCGAGGTGGTGGCAAAGAAGTACCTTCCTGCGATGTACCTGTCTGCCAGCGATTTGCATTGAAGTTGGTATTCCTCTGTCCCGGATAAATTTTGTATCCTTGCTGCTGGTTGTTTCTCATCTGAGGTGGTACATAGTGGGTGGCCGACTACCCTGGTTCTTGTATAATGGCATTTACAGTTGTTGGTCCCTGCACTTTGGCGTTATGCACAGAATTTTTGGTGGAATGTCCAGTGGTATTGTAGATAGCGTCCTTGTGAACTCCGAAGTTACTGTATCTTCTGCAGACGGTGCCAAAATTACACCAGAATCTATCAGAATTACAGTATGTTCCACTGGAATGCTACCGGAATCACTACTAATGTGCTTTGCTTCTTCGACGACCGGGCCTAATCGATCTGTGCTTCTGCCTCCTGGGGGTGTCCTTAACAAATTTGGTACCACCCAAGGCTGTCGATCTCTCCTGTACTTCGGATACGACTCGTCGGACCGAGTAATTGGCATATATCACCTTTACAACACTTGCATACTACTCCACCTTATTGTCGATTCACAATCTATAGTTACCTTCCCATAATCAATTTGCAACACTCTGTTGCCACTTTCCCACAGACGGCGCCAGTGTTAAATGCGCATTTTGCCGTCACAAGCGCGTTTAAGCTCTTTTTGGGTTCTTGGGAGTGGAAGGGGTCTGAATAATCAGAGGCTCTATACTTGATTTTCCCAATTAACCACTCACACCACATTACCTTAATGTTTAAATCTCTGTTAATACGAATTACTCTCCAGACTCTAGTTTGTTCTCTCACAGTCTTACTATCTGTACTCAGACTATTACTAGTTCTTCCACAACCTTACCGATTATGCACTGGTTGATACGTTCTCAACACACAGCACCAAAACTATTTATTACCGTAATACAGACTCACAAGTCATACTTAATGGAACATTGTTAAACACAATTGAAGATAATCAAACAAAAGTGAAATAACACAGTACTACTCAGAATTCTCAAATACAACGCAACGGAACTCCACAGAACGTAATCGCCCAGACAGACAGTCTGGCGATTCTTCTGGTTGTTACCGAAGCGTCCTTTCATTGATTTATAAATGGATACGAATCTACACAATGACCTTTCGGTTCGTGCGGAATATGAAAAGAAAAAGGTTTACAATTGCCAATCTGGCGGCTTACAACTTGGATACACATAAGAGAGTTTCCTCAAATTAATTGCTTACACATACTTCTTCTATGGCTGAAATGGAGTTATGACATGCTTGTTTTGGTCATTTAAACTTAAATAGTTTTCTTTACTTGCAAAAGAAGGATATGGTTACTAGTTTTCTAGCACGTGAGTCCATTGAAGATCATGCATATGAAGGTTTTCTACTTGGAAAAGATACATAGGCACTTGATTGCTCTTGGTTTTACATGTATTCCAATTGAAAGCAAACTTTACATATGCAAAGATGGGGCTGATCATATAGTGCTTGTTCTTTATGTTGATTACATTCTTTTGACTAGTTCATGTGATGAGAAAATTGGCATGCTTATGGTTGATTTGCAACATACTTTTGATGTCACATATCTTGATCTTTTGGAGTAATATCTTGGCATCTAGTTTCTATCCATTGAGAGTGGGATTGATGTGCTCAAGCGCATCAGAAAAATCCCCATTCTTTGCATATTTTTCATGATGTTCAGAGAATAAGACAATCAAACATTAGATACTTGCAAAAATACTCAAGATAGTAGGCATGGTAATAAAATACATAAAGTGAAACTCAACTACAAAATAATACTTCTAAAAAAATAGAAATTTATGTCTACAACAACATCAAATAGGACTACACATACTTGCACATACATACCTCTACATACTTGAAGCAACATACATACCTGCAAACCTACACATACATACTTCCTCACAATTGAAACAAGATGCATACCTACACACTTGCATGCTTGCACAAACCTACACATATATATCACCTCATATTTGAAACAATATGCATACATTTAGACCTCCATGCCTGCACATACAAATCAACACACATACATGCACACATGCATTCCTACAAATACATACCTTCACATATATACCTCCACATACTTGAAACAACATACATACTTGCACACCTTCATACCTACACATATCTACACATGCATGCACATAGATGCAAAAATGTAATCTTTTCAAATGATTGGATAATATTTGAACATTTCTTCTAAATTCATTCATTAAGCTCAAATCTTTTTTATTATCCCAATACAAAGGATGAACTATGGCCATTGCTTCCCTGATCTCATCTCAAGGACATATTTCTTTGATATTGGAGTCAACTAAGCACATAAGAACCTTGATTCTTATTTTACTAGGATAGGAAATTTTTATTTCGTTAACTTTTCTTCTTATGCATGCTCCTTGAATTTTTCTTGTTACATAAAGAGGAATATGCTTCTCTTTGACAAAATTGCACAAACAAGCTTTTTTTATTGTATTGTAGATAAGTATTTTCTACACTAACATGTAGCAAAGACTTCCAAATTCTGTCAAAAAGGAAGATCTAAGAATACAAAGTTTTTAAGCAAAAACAAGTCACATCTATATACAACATTCATATAACACACACAAATAGACATATATACAAAGCACATATATAGCACACACACACACATGTCATACACATATATCTCATATACATATACACATGTATAGCACGAACACATATACATATCTATATGTACACACACACACATATATATATATATATATATATATATATATATATATATATATATATATATATATATATATATATATATATATATATATATATATATATGTAAATATAAATAAATAAATAAATAAATAAATAAATAAATAAATATATATATATATATATATATATATATATATAGCATAAAACACACACACACATGCACACATATATATATACATGCATATATACAATTATATGTACATGCACAACATCATGAACACATATATGATAGATGTATACAATATATTGTGAAGAAATGATGGGGTATAGATAGAGATGATGAGTATTGGCAAGAACCTGCTCAACACGAGCCAAGTTAGCTTCTAGAATGTCTAATATGAAGTATTTTGACAATGATGCACCATAGTGTGCTCTCCTTCTCAAGAGCTCCATAACGATATCCTTGGAGTAGAAAACTGGGCTCCAAGCATCACACATGATACTCAGCACAGAGGCTGTAGAATTCGCAAAAAAACACAATATCCAGGGAGCACAAACATAGACTTCTTGGAAATTAAAAAATGTGGTTGAACTTTTAGTCTATGACTGACCAGACCACTATATGTTTTATTAAAGAACATATACAAAAGTGTCCGATGGCCATTTGGCCTTTCACATGGACACTAACGGTAACAATCTCCCACTAAAGGCCAATATGACAAAAGTAGCTATGGAAGAAAAATGAAGAATGATAAAGAATACTTGAATGTAAGTATATAAACTATACCTCCCATTTGATGGGCATGTTACACAGTATGCATGTGACTCTGTAAGATCATGAATCAAGTAACCCCCAACAAGTGACAATAGTGTCAAAAGCTATCCTATGGTAGAGCTTTAGTCAAAGCATCTGCAACATTATCTCAATTATGAAGCTTCTCAAGAATAATGTGCTCAATGGGTAAGAAATCTCTAATGAAGTGATATCTCACCCCAATCTGCTTGGTCTTTGCATGATAGACCAGATTCTTAGCCAAAGCAATGGCACTCTGACTATCACTGAGCAAACAAGGTACATGTTGAGGTAGAACCATATCACAAGCAAGAAAAGAAAGCCACAATGCTTCCTTACATGTCCCACTTGCTGCAACATACTCTACTTCTGTGGTGGAAACAGTTGTACATTCTTGAAGATGAATATGTATTGCATAACTTCTTCCAAAGCTCCTTTGCACTTTCACAGTCCAATACTCTAAATGTGACTACCATAGCATAAATGAAACTACCAACATCAGACTGATAGGGAATTTTGTTCATCAATTCCTTTTCCTCATCTAATTTGGGGTAATCATCCTTTCTCAATTTCACATATGTGGGTAAAGGTGTACTCAATGCCTTTCCACCCTACATATTTGTTGATGTATGAAACACCACAAGAAATGAATTAATGTGACACTAGACCACCTCTATGGTCACCATTAACTCATTGCCACTCCAAACTTTGAGAAATGATAGTCTAAAGTGAGAACTTTGCTTCTACAGAAATTCCTAGTCACTAAAATGACATACCTTCAGTATTTTGCTAATTTCTCTTAACTCAAATATTATTTCTCCATGATCTTTTAGAGGATGAAACTAGAAGAGTAGAGCTTTCTAAGAAGCTATCATATTCTTGAAACGAACCTCTAGAACTCAAGTTATGGCCTTCACAAGATGACCCTGTATGACTTCCAAAAGTGGAAATTTTGCCTGTTTTAGTAATCCTGGGTGTCTAAAAATAAAAATTCGATGCTTAGCATCGACTTGCAACCAAAAGTCGATGCTGGGCATCGACTTTGAGCTTTTTCAGCCACTTTTTTAGTACCAAAATTAGCCTCTTTTACACACACATGAAGAAGACCACTTATATGTTAGAAGTCGATGCCAAGCATCGACTTTATGTTGAAACTCGATGCCAGGCATCGAGTTGCTTCACAAACTTCATCTTTTCAAGAAGATTTGGCCGTAGATAAAAATCAGATATGAAGACAAGGACTTATCAGGTGAGATTCGATGCCAGATATCGACTTCCCGCATAAAACTCAACCTTTCAACACACATTTGATGCCAGGCATCGACTTGCTTGAAAAACTTCAATTCTTCAAAAACATTACAGAGAAGACAAACACTGGAGATGAAGGAAGAAGACTTATACACATAAATTAATAAACTCTTTCCATAAGTATGAAAACTCAGAAATGCACAGGTGCTTTCTCACGCAGAGAAGCCCGACTATTCTCAGTCATACAAAATGAGTTCTAACTCACTCTCTCATTGTCTTCCCCATCTTCTCTCACCGCGTCAGTTGATACAAACTAACTTATATAGATTTTCTCATTCTCGTGACTTTTAAAAAACTTCTAGAACTAAAGTGAACTAACTTTACAAATATAATACACTTGTGAATTTGTCCCTTCACATAGGCATGTAGTTTTATTCTAAAGTTTTGATCTTCAAATGTATGTCCAATTAGTGATTGTTTCTCCAACATCTCCCCCTCAATCATTAATTGACATTCTCTGTTTCTTCATATCATCTTCTTTTTCTTTTACTCCTACCATGCTTTTGAATCTGCTAGTCTTCACACCATCCAAGCTCTTTGTCATTATGTCTGCTATCTGGTCTTTTGTAGAAATGTACTCCACTTCAATCTCCTTCTCCATTACCTTTTCTCTGAGAAAATGATACTGTATCTCTATGTGCTTTGTCCTTGCATGAAAAACTGGATTTGCTGCAAGATAAAGTGAACTCATGTTATCTCCATGTATTGTAGGTGTACCTTGTTCAATGCCTAAGCTTTTGGACAATGTCTGCATCCATATGACCTCCTTAGCTACTTCCACAAGTCCTTTGTACTCCGCTTCAGTTGATGATAATGCTACTGTATGTTGTTTCTTTGAACACCAACTTACAAGCTTATCACCAATGTATATCATGTAGCCATGAGTTGATCTTCTGTCATCCTAGTTACCTGCCCAATCTGAGTCACTATAGGCTCTCAACTTCAAATCTGATGTAAAAGGATAATATAATCCTTCCTTTATAGTTCCTTTGATATATCTGAGAACTCTTTGACCTGCAATCCAATGTGGGTCCTTTGGACAATGCATGAATTGTGACAAAACTCCCACTGCATAACTAAGATCAGGTCTTGTTAGTGTAGCATAAATCAAACTACCCACAAGAGATTGATACTTCCTCATATCTTTGTATTCTGCACCATCATATTTACTGAGCTTTTGATTAACTTCAAGTGGAGTTGAAGCTTCTCTGCAATTTTCCATATCAAACTTCTTCAATAGATTAAGAAGATACCTTTCTTGTGATACATATATGCCATGATCTGTATAAGTGACTTCCATTCCAAGAAAGTATGACAACTTTCCTAGATCACTGATCTTGAATTCTTTTTCAAGTAATCTCTTTACCTCCTTGATTCCTTCATCTGAAGTACCTGTGATTATAATGTCATCTACATAAATACAAATGTAGATTGTACCTTCCTCTGTTCTTTTGATGAGTAGATTTGGATCTGCTTTTGAACTTTGATATCCAAGATCATTTAGATACTTCACCAGTCTATAGTTCCATGCTCTTGGAGCTTGCTTCAATCCATACAATGCTCTTCTCAACCTGCAAACAAAATTTGGATACCTGAGGTTGTTCCATGTATACCTCATCTGATTTGTATACAGAATGCATTCTTTATATCCAATTGACTTAGGGTCCATCCCTTTGAGGATGCAATAGCAATAATTGTCCTTATAGTTCACATCTTAGCTACAGGACTGAATGTCTCATCATAATCTATGCCATAGGTTTGGGCATAGCCTTTCACCACCAGTCTAGCTTTGTATCTGGCTATACTTCCATCTGCAAGCTTCTTCACTTTATAAAACCATTTATTTCCAATTACTTTCTTACCATTTGGTTTAGGAACAAGTTCCCATGTCTTGTTCTCCTCCAGTGCATTGAATTCTTCCTTCATTGCTTCTTCCCATTGTTTCTTACCTTTAGCTTCATCATAGTTCTGAGGTTCTTCATCATCTTTCACCATATATGCATAGTTCTTCTGAGTTATGTAAGAAGTATCATAAGAATACCTTTCTGGTTGTCTTCTAGTCGTGCTTGACCTTCTTGGTTCACATTCTTCATAAGTATCTGGATACACCTCTTCATCAAATATAGGAGCTTCTTCATTCCTTCTTGTTAATCCACTTCTGGATGTACTTGCTTGCATATAGTCTTCATCTCTATTTACTTGCAAACTTCATCTTTTCAAGAAGATTTGGCAGTAGATAAAAATCAGATATGAAGACAAGGACTTATCAGGTGAGATTCGATGCCAGGCATCGACTTCTCGCATAAAACTCAACCTTTCAACACACATTCGATGCCAGGCATCGACTTGCTTGAAAAACTTCAATTCTTCAAAAACATTACAGAGAAGACAAACACTGGAGATGAAGGAAGAAGACTTATACACATAAATTAATAAACTCTTTCCATAAGTATGAAAACTCAGAAATGCACAGGTGCTTTCTCATGCAGAGAAGCCCGACTATTCTCAGTCATACAAAATGAGTTCTAACTCACTCTCTCATTGTCTTCCCCATCTTCTCTCACCGCGTCAGTTGATACAAACTAACTTATATAGATTTTCTCATTCTCGTGACTTTTAAAAAACTTCTAGAACTAAAGTGAACTAACTTTACAAATATAATACACTTGTGAATTTGTCCCTTCACATAGGCATGTAGTTTTATTCTAAAGTTTTGATCTTCAAATGTATGTCCAATTAGTGATTGTTTCTCCAACAATATTGAACCTGCGAAGTACTTTGGATATGTACTCACTTTGAGACAAGTATATGCATCTTTTACTCCCATCACGAGTAGTGCGCATGCCAAGAATATGTTTGGCATCCCCCAAATCCTTCATATCAAATGTATGACTCAACTTCTTTTTGAGAATTGACAAGTCATAAGAGGACTTCCCAACAATCAACATATCATGGACATAAAGTATCAAGCACATCAAGCTGCCATCTGAGCATCTCTTTATGTAGAGACAATGGTCCTCATTACTTCAAGACTAGCCTTGAGACTTTATAAAAGCATCAAAATTTTGGTACCATTTTGTAGGGGACTGTTTAAGTCCATACAAGCTCTTCTTGAGCTTACAAACTAGACTTTCTTTGCCAGGGACTACATAACCCTTTGGTTGTTCCATATAGATCTCATATGTAAGATCTCCATGCAAGAAAGAAGCTTTCACATCCATTTGGACTAGCTCTAAGTCCTCCATTGCAACAAATCCAAGCAACATGCACAAGGTAGTCATCTTAGCCACTAGAGAGAAGATTTCCTCGAAATCAACACCAACACCCTTTGCAACAAGTCATGCTTTATACTTTGGAGAAGTACTATCTGATGTGAATCTCAACTTGTATACCCATGTACATGGTAAGTTGTCTTGCCCTTTGGAAAATGCACTAAATCCCAAGTACCATTCTTGTGAATAGAAGCCAACTCACTCTTCATGGCATGCTCCCACTTGACATGATCCTCTGTCTGCATATCCTCTTTGTAGCAAGAAGACTCATTGGCATATGCTAGCATAAGAAAATCTAAACCTAAAACATATCTATCAGGTGGATGTGAGACACGTGTAGAGCGTCTCAATGGTTGGTGAGCAGGAACATGTGCAAACTAATCCGATCAGACATTCTCTTGAACGTCCCTATGTGCATCATTTTTATGCATGCTAACTGGAGGACTAGTATCCTCAAACACCACTCTTCTCACTTCAACCTTGTTAATGGGTTGTTTATGCATCTTAAAATCATTGAAAATGACATCACTACTTTTGATCACTGACCGTGTTTCAGGATCCCATAAATGATATCCAAATTGTCTTTCTTGATCATATCCAAGAAAAATGCATTTCTTTGACTTATGGTCCAACTTTTGTCTAAGATTCTTGGGTATATGAACATATGCTTTGCACCCAAAAACTCAAAGATGATCATAATATGGTGGCTTCCCTGTGCATAACTCTTGTGCCACTTTCAAACCTTTTGCAGTACTAGGTGAAAGGTTAATCACATGAACCGTAGTCAATACTACTTTTGCCTGAACACCTTGTGAGAGGTTTGCATGATGCAACGTAGAAAGTACTCTATCTTGAATAGTTCTATTCATCCTTTTAGCTACACCATTCTATACTAGGGTATAAGGAGCTCTAAAATCTCTAGGAATCCCTCTTGACTGATAGAAAAAGGCTAATTCATGTGATCTATACTCACCCCCATTATCTGAATGTAAAGCCTTAAGCTTAATTCCTTTTTCAATCTCAACTAAAGCAAGCCATTTTCTGAAAGTAGGGAATACCTCATCCTTCGATCTGATAGGATATACCCAAACTTTTCTAGTAGCATCATCTATGAAAGTGACAAAGTAAAGAGAACCACAAAAGGATGTAGTGGGCATAGGACCACACACATCTGTTGAAGAGTCAATGTGCATTCTATGCACATTCCTGGTTTGCTTTCCATATTGAAAATGCTCACAAAATGAAAAATCAGAAAAAGATAACACAGGTAAATAGCCAGAATGAGAAAGATTTCCCATTCCACTACAAGATATATGGGCCAAATGACCATGAAAAATACAAGCAATAGGCTGTTCAGTAACAACTAACAAGTATTCTTTCTGTGATACAAATATAGGATAAAGTGAGCCAACTTTTCTTCCTTCTGCATTAACCATATTTCCCTTTGATATATGAAAGGACTAAGCATAGAAGACCACCTTGTAACCAAGGTCATCAAGTTGACCAACTGACATCAAACTATGTGATAACTGAGGTACATGGAGTACATTATGCATAGCAAATTCTGAACCATCAATGAATTGCACAACCACATCTCCAATCCCCACAATGTCACACTTGTAAGAGTAACCAAGTCTCATAATATCAAGAGACTTTGCTGCATAATTAGAGGACCATTTTCTATGTGGTGCCACATGGAAAGAAGCACTAGAATCTAGTAGCCCTATGTGGGAAAGAGAATCATCCATAAGAGCCTCAGTTGGCACACTACTATCAAGGGTTAACACATCGGCATCATTAGAACTTGCATTATTTTCTTCAATCTTCACAATCGAAGTAGATGGTGCAAGTAATTGTTTAACATGCCCCTCAACATTGTGTCCTTTACCTTTAGCATTCTTTAATGCATAAGAATATTTCTTCATGTGTCCCTTCTTATGACACTAATGGCATTCGATATCCCTCTTCCTTGATTTACTTCTATTCTTATTTCGTTGACCATTCTTTTCCTTGTTCTTGCTCTTGCCATGTTGTTGATTCTTCCTTGGTAAGAATCACAAACATTATATGCATCTCCACTTTGAGTGCCAAGTATAGGTTTTCTATGAATCTTCTCACTCAAGAGTGCTCTAGATATGTCATCATAGACGAGTTTACCACCAGGTGCACTATTGCTAATAGCTGTGCAAAACCTATCCCATGATGATGGCAAGGTGCATAACAACAATAATGCCTTCATTTCATTACCCATATCCATTTTTTGAGCCTCTGACTGGGAGAATATAGCATCAAACTCATTTAGATGAGGAACAACACTATCTATGTCCATGCGAAGGTCGTATAATTTTCTTATCAGATACACTTTATTTGATGTTGTCTCTTTTTCATATGTATTGCATAACTTCTTCCAAAGCTCCTCTGCACTTTCACAGTCTAATATTGTAAAGTAAACATTATCTGCCATGCGCAAGTGAATGGTAGACCTGACCATTTCATCTAACTAATCCCAATCATCTTCATGCATGTTAGAAGGCTTCTTTGAAATTCCATTTACCAGCTTCCATTGCCTCCTTTGAATCAGCACATCTTTAATCTGATTCTTCCATAATGCAAAGTTTGTGCCATCAAATTTTCGGATCTCAAATTGGTCTTTGCCTTGCAAGTTATAGCTCCTCCTCGAAACACTGGCACTAGAACCTGATCCACCAGATGTGCTTGAGACCTCTGATGCCATGATGGTAGAGAACTAAATAGAATGATAATGGAGCTAGAAGAGTCCAAACACTAATGAATGAGTGTACCAAGGAGTAAATCAACCACTGTATAGTTGACAAAGCCAAAAATCTAGAAAATTTTTGCCAGAGTATCCTCTAAAAAATAAGCATATGACTAGTGTCAAATATCATAAAACTGCAAGTATTAACATGTTTACCTGCATAGGGAATCACTGAGTCCACTGCATGTAATCAGTTAGCCAATAGAAGTGAACTAGGCTTATCAAGCACCTATGAACAACTATCATACATCTCCTATGGCAAGGTTGGGTAAGTCTTCCACCTGCATCACCGAAGAGACCCCAACATCTTGGTGTCTCCTAGTTAAGAAAACCTCACCACGACCCTCTTTATCAAACCTAAAAGGCTTTATGCAGAAAACATAACCGCTAGATCAATGACCACATGGACGTGCATAAGCGGTATCCACATAAGCGTACATGATGTGTATGTGCTCAATATATGCAGTAAAATGACACTAAAAGGTTGAATGCACCACCCAAAAACTCGGCAACAACACCTGCAAGTGTCTATCAACTTTGATGTTTTAGGCTCAAAAAACCTACATAAATTTGTAGTGGATGCTCCCACCAAAACTAAAAACCTTTTGAGAAACTTGTAGTTTTATGAGTGTGAATAAAAACATAGCCCCAAAGGTTGATATTTATTGTCAGAGAAGCACGAAGAACACTCTTCTTGATGTTCTTAGACTATGTGAAGAGATATATGTGGAAAAGTACTCCAAAATGGCTCTAAAAGACACCCCAAAAATGCTTCAAAATAGGCTTTCATAGCAAAGAATGAAGCTTTGAAGGACCAAAAAATGTTCAAGATAATGTTAACCTTAGTCTTTCCCCTTCTTAAGACACCACAAGTGTAGATTAGTGGCAATAGATTGCCATGGTTAAGCTAGCTCCAAGGGGGACAGTATTGGGATGGGTACTCCGAAAGTACTCCGAAATGGCTCCAAAAAACACCCCAAAAATGCTTCGAAAATAGGCTTTGAAAACAAAGAATGAAGCTTTGAAGACCCAAAACTTGTTGAAGATAATGTCAACCTTAGTCTTTCCCCTTCTTCAAGCACCACAAGAGTGTATCTTAGTGGCAAGAGATTGCCACGGTTTAGCGAGCTCGGGGGAACAATACTCGGATGGGTGACCTTCCAGGAAGTACCGGGAAACTTTGTCTTCCTTGATCGTTGAGGTCCTCCCTCGCGTGCAGCCAACGGTGCTAATGGTGACTTTAGTGACTCGGATGACAAGGTATGCCAAGGTCTATGCTTGTTCATTTCCTTAATCATAAGCCTTGGGTGGGTGGGTAGGTGTTGGCTTCGCTTGCTCAAAAGGAACAAAGCGTTTGCATCAAAATGCTCTGATACCAGTGAATTATTTCGACAACGATGCACCATAGAGTGCTCTCCTTCTTAAGAGCTCCACAACGATATCCTCGGAGTAGAAAATTGAGCCCCAAGCACTGCACATGATACTCCACACAGAGGCTATAGGATCCACAAAAAAACACCTAGGGAGCACAAACATAGACTTCTTGGATGTTACAAAATGTGGTCAAACTTTTTGTATGTGACTCACTAGGCCACTATATGTTTTATTAAAGAACATATAAAAAAAGTGTTCGATGGCCATTTGGCCTTTCATTGGACACTAATGCTAACATAGTATACTTGCTTATCTTCCAAAGTATGCACAAGGAACCACTAAGTCCTTTGGAATATCACTCTCAAATGATTGCATCAAAATAGATAACTTTGTTCTCCACAAGACTGAGAAAACCTTCTATTTTGGGAAATGATGCTCACATTAAAATGCTCAGAGCTCATAGCCTCATTCAAATAGACCAAAAGACTTTTGCACACATTCAATTAGAGTTTCAAGCTAAGTAGATTGTTGGAACTGAAGGACTCACTAGGCAAGGAAGCTTAAGAAGGGAGTCAGAGAGAAGAGAAAGTACAAGTAGACAGAGCAGTCAACGATGATCTGGCAAGTAGGCCAACATATTTTTAGGACACTAACGCATATAAAAGAGGTGGACACACAAGGAGAAGGAGCAAGTAGGGAGCTCCAAGAAGTGTATGTCAAATCTTCAGAAGAATCCCCTATAAAAACAGTGATTTTCATCACTAAAAACCATTGTAAATACCATTTCACATTTTTGTAGCTCCATTTTGTGCAAGCCAAGGATTCCTTGAGCTTGAGGAGCTTTAGAAGTATCTACCTGTCAGTTTTCACATTTTTTAGACTTCGTTTGAACCTCCAAATAGGGTAGAGAACCTAATTTTTAACTAGGCCGGACACTAGGTCTGGACACGGCCAAAACCTAGTCAAAAACTATAAAAAGAGCTAGAGAGCTCATTTTTGAGGTTAGCTTGTAATTGATCTAAACTTGTATGAGATTTTTGAAAGTAATCTAAAGAACTCCATTGCTTCTCACTCTTTGTCTTGCCTTGTGTGCGCATGTGTATGTATGTGTGTGCATGTTAGTGTGCTTCGCACTCACGCACTTGTGCCTTCACTTGCTCGAGGTCATCATACCATCCTCACGTCTTCCCGGATTGACATTAAAGGAGGTGCTACTCATCACTGAGCTACACCAAATTTTGGCGCCGTTGCCGGGGATCGAGCTTTGAGGACGAGCGTGTGATGGTAAGACGTAGATTTGAGACGTTGGCATTGTAGGTAATATCTTTACTTTTCTTATTTTTCTCTTTCTTACCTCACCATCATCATCATCACCACCTCCCACCTCCATCTCCATCATCGTGGAAATTTTCAGTTTTGGATTATATCACCTTCTCCACCTCATTTCCCTCATTCCACTTGTGAGAGAGAGGGAGAGAGCGATATTGTGTGCGTTGTTTTTGCTTGTTTCTAGAGATTTCTTGCAGGTACTGGTAGCATCATCATCTCCAGCACTCCGCGCAGGTACGAAACGTCACGAAACTGTCTCTGTGTCGCCGGCCTCTGTTGATCGCGATCGACAAAAAAATCGCCCATTTGGTAAAACAAAGTGCACCACCATAATCCACATGATGAGCACATTCTAAATCACTAAAAACAGTTAAAAAATTCCGTGTTTCTCTATCAATCGCGACCGACACCATCGATCGCGATCGACAGCCACGATTGACAGACCCTGTCAATCGTGACCGACAGACCTGTCGATCGCGACCGACAGACCCACGACCGACTGACTGCCACGTAGGACCCTGTCAATCGCGATTGACACCGTCGATCGCGATCGACAGCCACGACCGACACCTCTGTCAGTCACGATTGACACCGTCGATCGCGACTGACTGAATTTCAAGGATTGATTGACTTTTTCGCATAGCCACGTGTCCATCGCGACGGACACAGCCCCGATCGACTGAATTCACGGCGAAATTCCCAGAAAAAGTGTCGATCGTGATTGACACCATCGATCGCGATTGACAGGACTCACGACCAACTCTGTCGATCGCGATTGACACTGTCAATCGCGACTGACGTGTCGATCGCGACCGACAGGCCCCGACGGACACCTCTGTCAATCGCAATTGACAGACTTGTCGATCGCGATTGACAGGCTTTTTCGCCAAAAAATTAGGGTTAATATTTCCAAGTCTCTGGGGGAATTTTGGGCATAATTAGAGAGTCATTAGTGATTTGTGAGGTCCCTACACATGTGTTTTTGAGAAAAATCCTATGATTTGTTAGCCTGTTTGAACTCTGTTTTAGCACCAGAACCCTGAACTAGCATAACTTTCTCATACGAAATCCGTTTGTTGTGATTCTTGTCTTGGTGGAAAGCTCGTGAGGAGTACAACCAAAACTTCCACTGGTTATGTGAAAATTAATATCAGGATTATTAGATAGGGTTTTTTGAAGTTGACCATACCCCGAGGTAGAAAAACTGAGGGATCCTTGGGACTGTTTTCCATAAAGGCAAAGGATAATTTGGTCTGTGAGTTATATGCATGAAAGTGGTCTATTGTGTCATTTGAATCTAAGTCTTGAGCTAACCGTGGGACTTTTACAGGTCCAGTAAGAGCACTTGAGGGCATTCTAAGCCAGAGTAAGTGCAAGCTTGGGAATACGCGTCCTCACCAGGGCAACAACACAAGGAAAGAAACTCAAGGTTGGAAAATCCTCAACTCCCTCTATCAATTCCTAGCTTAGGCTAAGAACGACTAGTGTTAGGAGTAAGTCAGGGCAACAATAGGCATCAATCAAGTTGAAGACTACGTATGCACTCAAGTTCAAGATTAAACATAATTTCTTCGTGATGCGATAACCTTAAAGGAAAGAATCTAACGTGGAACAATCAACTTCAAGTGTGGAAACACACTCAAGTATACCTGACGACGTGATATCAGACAAGATCATAAACACGATAATCAACATAAGAAGGAATCAAGTAATTGGTACCAAAGAACTCAGCAACGAGGTTGTACTTGGGCAAAATAGGGGCTACTTAAATAGGCATATGAACCTTAGATCGGGACGACATCTAGTAAGGGATAGACAAAGCCTTAGGTCTTCAGAGGCTAGTGTCAATCATACTGCTAGGTCTTGGGCCCAGTAGTTGAGCCACCACTTGCATTACCCTAGCTTTGAGACTAGTGAATCAGAGATGTCTCAAGGGATGGACATACCTCCAGGAAGTTCAGGTGTGCCATATCTGTATAGGGTGGAAGGCCCCTACAAGACGCAATTGGAATACATTAGGACCAACCGATTAGGTGCTAGCATCTATGAGGACGGCCTAGGAAGATCCGTGATCCAGATTAAAAACCCTGACCAATCCATTGGACTAGAGCACCCAGCTGTCAAGTTTGAAAACGGAGCATACCTAGATAAAGAAGGGACAATATATGTAGTCACCAGTCACCCAGATAGGACAGATGAATTTGGGAATGTGATCTCAGAAGCGGATTTAGGTGACTTGGAGCAAGGAAACATGGGTGTAGAACCTAGAACCCCCCGAGGCAAATCTGTTCTCACTAGGATTATCACACCAGAGTGGATTCCTCAGGATAACAAGAGTATAGATCTGCTTCTGAACCGAGAGACTGACGAAGCGTTTTGGAGGTATAAATCTGATCGACCAATTGATATAGGAACAATCATGATCTATGAGTTTAAAGATCCAGATAGCCCAGGCAGAGTGACCTACCTAGATCAGGCTTCAGAGAGGATCTTTGTGGTTACAGAACATGATAGACATGCTTACACTTGGAAGGGTGATTTCGTCTTCTCCCAACCAAGATCGAACGTGTCCTATGGTCACCCTGGAGCTGGAACGTCCCAAGCTCATGAAACTCAACGAGACAGAAGTAGAGATAGGCTAGAAGTAAGCTTTTCCAACCCAGGGGGCAGAGAGAGAACGAGGACGGAAACAAATAGAGTAGAACCTGAGATACTTAGAGCTCCCAGGAATCAAAGAAATGCGGATGAGTTTCCTCTACCACGACCTAGAGAGCACACAAGGACTTTGAGACCGACTCAGCTAGTTAAGTCCATGAAGAACTACTTCGATGGTACTGGAGATCCATACGATCATGTGGCCGAGTTTAGGCAAGTCTTGAGAGCAAAACAAGTGGAGGACCTATTCACACAATATAATGCCTTTGGTCTAACCCTTAGGAACTCAGCCCTTACATGGTTCCAACCATTGAATGAGAGGCAGTTCAGGAGCATAGACCAACTTCTAGAGGCATTCATTATCAAATTCTCTAAAAGTGGCATAAGACATAACACTTCCTCGCTGATTCACAGCTTCAAGCAAACCCCTCAAGAGACCGTGAGACTGGCTGGAAGAAGATTTAGGCAATACTTGGAGAGATGCCCTGTCCCTGAGCTACCCACACCAGCTAAGCAAGTGGCTTTATTCTTGGATGGATTGCTAAGTACCAAATTGAGGTCATATGTCTATCTGAAGGACCCTAGGACTATAGAAGAGTGTGTACGCATGTGCATTGACATTGAGGATAACCTAGGGGAGGAGCTAGAGCTTTCCAAAATCTACAAAGACTCAGATAGTGCCTCTAGCCTCTCTTCCTCGCAATCCACATCAATTGAGGAATTAGCAAAGAAAGTAGCTCAGAAACTAGGTGTCTCTAGCAGACAAATCCCAAGGTTTGCCCCTGTGAAAAGATGCTATACTTGTGGAGGCGACCATATGGCGAATGTCTGTCCCATTATGGCTCAACCCCAAGTTAATCCTAGTAGCCAGTACTGCACCATAGAACGAAGGTACACCAATCACACCGCGCAAGATTGCCCCTACAATAAGCAAACCGTTAGACAGACGTACCCACAACCATACCCTCAACAAGGAAGATACCAGAACCAGTACCCACCTCAGCAGTATGCGAGACCTCAACAAACCTACCAACCCTACCAAAACCAACAAAGGCCTCAGCCTGTGCTAGCACAACAACCCCCTGCTCCAGCTAATGTGATTCCGGTAAAGTATGTTGCTGTAGAAGAGAACCTGAATAGAGCTATAGTCCCTGTAACACCAGTGCTTTCAGAAAGTGATCCCAGTGACCATAGTTTCGATTCTACACATGTTGATAGACCCCAGGCCTACTACATGCAGTCTCCTGAACATGGTGAGTCCTACTATAGTGAAGAGCCAAATGAACCTAGTTGGGAGTCAGATTACACAAACGTCATGTATGCAAACCCCAACCCTAGACCTCAACCTAGGCAAGTAAGACCTCCATTCCCTAGAGGACCATGCTACAGATGTCAAGGAGATCATCTCATTCGTGATTGTCCCTTACCTCCACCTACACAACCCCAGTCAGTGACGATCCAGGGCTATTGCCAGGAGTGTGGAAAGGAGCATCTCTTGCGAGACTGCCCAAAGAATCCTAATAATATGCCAAAGATTACTCCTATCAATGTTGTAGGGCTAGTGGTAGATTCCACAGGAAGTGTCACTTCCACTGTACCCATATAGGTAGTCACTAGAGCTCAAGCATTGCAGCAAAACCAAGGGGTAGGCCAGGAAAAGAGCCCAGATGTTAGTGAAACAGAGAGCATGACAAAGAAAAGGACTAGAGCTTGGAGAGATAGTCGTGAAAGAATGAAAAGGCAATGGGCAAAAAAGATGAGTGAACTCGAGGAAAGCCTCAGAGAAACAAAGGCCAGGATAACTGAACTCACATCTCAAACTCCCTCTCACACCACCACACCACCACCATTCCCGCCTCCATCCGAGCCGCCACCTTCCAACCCACCTCACACAATTCCACCACCTCCAAGAGTAGGATCAGTCCTAGCAGACCCCACTCTCGAGGACCTTAATATGATGCTCAAAGCCTATCAGGCCAGGATCCAAGAAGGGCCAAACGTAACTGATCATGACAAGTGTTACCCTAGAGCAGAACTAGAGCTAGACCAAACCAAAATTTGTGCTAAGATGGTGGAATTGGCTCAGACCATGTTTGAAGCCAGTCGCCTATTTAACATCTTTAGTTCAGCGAAGACACAGTTACACTTTGATGGACTGTTAGAAAGAATAGAGAAGTTGATTGCACAATCAGAAAAGGAACCCACCTCTCAACACAAGGACAAGGCAAGTGAAAGAGTAAGCATTCCTGCCTAGGAAGCCTATGTGCCTGAAGCCTATGTGCCTAACTCTACGGAGCCAGACACATCATCTTCTATCAATCGGTTCACACCAGAATTCCTACGCGAGATTCAAGAAGACAAATGGGCTAAAGAGAGTGAAGTCCCTCCTCCTATTGAACTTGTGGATGATGCACACGACCAATTCCCACAAGACATCCCATCCATTTATGAGGAGCAGGAGAGCACCCAATCTCAGGAGAGATTAGATTTTGAGTCTAATTCTTTGCATGAATTACCCCACTTCACAGGCCCATGGGAAGCTAAGTCCACGTGCATGAGAGCACCCACAGTGATGGTACAAAATGAGGACTCAGTCATACCTAGGAACACAGAGGTAGTGAAAAACACTAAAGTAGAATGCAACCTCACCTTAGAAGAGCTACTCAAAGTAAGGCCAGAGCTATGGAAACATGTAGCCAAACAAGTACCAGAGATAGCAAAACCTCGTTCCCAGGTAGGATCCCAGAGAACAGTGCCCGAAATACCATTGGACAAGATAGGAGATATGAGTGAAGGTGAAGAAGGAAACACCTATCTTCCCATTACCCATCAGGGGTACACAACCAAGGCAATCCTCGACTCTGGCGTAGGTGTTGCAATTGCTACCACTTCCCTTTGGAAGCGTTGGGGCAAGCCAGCACTCAGATCGACGAGAATGAAATTGCAGATGGCCGATGGCCATATTGAGAGGCCCTTGGGATTGTTAGAAGGCATAACTCTCACTACATGTGGTGTCGAGTTCGAGCATACATTTGCTATATGTGATTTTAGCAAAAATCATGCCTATGAGATGATTTTGGGAAGACCCTTTATGCGACAGTTGCAAGTGGTACAGGACTGGGGAACCAATTCCTTGTACCTGCAACATTTAGGTGTTACGACCAAAGTGAATCTCAAAGATTACTCTCATAGAGATGTCCCTCCTATCCAATGGAATCCCATCCATAAAGCCAAAGATGATGCAGAATCGGTGCATTCCATAGGATCAAGATCCTCATGGATGCATGAAGACACCCACTTATGGATGTGCAAAGTAGCAGTAGAACAAGAGAAGAGAGAAAAAGCCAGAGAGATAGGTGCAAAAGAAACCGATAGATCCATTCAAGACCCAGCCTATGCACCTGTAGTCTTTCCTGACGAAGAATTTGAACCCCACGGCTGGGCAGAAATCCTAGCAACAATGGATGTAGCCATCAATGAAGAACGATGGACACCTCACTGTGATGAGGACGGCTATGACATTTCAGTCTTCTCCATAGAGCCAATCATGGGAGAGGCAGTGTTAGAAGAATGTGAACCTAGCCTTGATGCGTTTGAGGATGCAAGTGACTCCGATCTAGAGTCAATCATTATGGACCCACCTTTTGCATCAGATGAAGAATACTTCTATGAAGTAGAATTTCAACCTCAGAGGCACGGAGAGCTTACAAATGATGTAAGGCTAGCCACACATGTAACCCCTAAGGAAGAAGGAAAGAAAAGAAAGAAGAGAGAAGTCACACCAAAAGAGGAAGAATCTTTGTTTGAAGTCCCGGAAAATTTTAAGAAGTATGAGGTAGATGACAGGAGAGTCATGATCAGAATGCCTAAACGGGAGGCGCAATCAGGAGAGGCCTATGATAACAAAGAAACCACCAAGAAAATAGTAGTAGCCATAGAAGAAGGAGAAGAGAAATGCACGTACATAGACCATGACTTAACCGAGGAAGAAGAGCATGCATTAATAGCCTTGCTAAGAGAATACAGAGATGTATTTGCTTGGAGTTACAAGGATTTGAAAGGTGTAGACCTTGACATATGCTCACACACTATCCCCATGACCTCAAATGCCAAACCTTCTAAGCAAAAGCCATACACATATAATGATAACTATGCTGCTAAGATCAAAGAGGAGATAGATAGACTGGTAGAAGCTGGATTCATCTATGAGATTGAGCACACTGAGTGGGTATCCCCAATCGTAGTGGTGCCCAAGAAGAATGGAAAGCTGCGTGTATGCATTAACTTGAAGAAGGTTAATGCAGCCACAATTCGAGATAACTATCCGCTTCCTATCACAGAACATCTCTTAGAAAGAGTAGCAGGCAAGGAAGTGTACAGCTTCCTTGATGGATTTTTGGGCTACAACAAGGTAGCCATTGCTCCAGAGGATCATCATAAGACAGCTTTTGCCACAGAATGGGGCATATTCGCCTTTCGGGTAATGCCATTTGGGCTTACCAATGCACCAGCAACCTTCCAGAGGCTGATGTGCCATGTATTTAAGGAGTTCCTGAGGAAGAATTTAGAAGTCTATGTTGATGACCTTTGTGCTCATTCCAACATTAGACAAACCCATATTCCTGAACTCAAACAAATCTTTGACAAATGTAGAGAATATCAAGTCTGCCTGAACCCAGAAAAGTGCGTTTTTATGGTCAGGCAAGGCAAGATTCTAGGACACATAGTGTCAAAGAATGGCATATCCACTGATGAAGAGAAAGTGAGAGCCATAGCCGAGTTACCTAGGCCAAAGAACATCAAGGAAGTACAAGCTTTTATGGGGCATTGTGGTTATTACCGACGGTTTATACACATGTATGCTGTCATTGCAAAGCCCATGTATGGACTTTTGACTAACTTTGAGTGGACTGATGAATGTGAGAATTCCTTCAATGAGCTTAAACGGCGATTATGTTCAGCACCAATCTTGACCACTCCAGATTGGAATAAGCCTTTCCATGTTCATGTGGATGCATCCAATTATGCTATCGGGTGTGTACTTGCGTAGCCTACAGGTGAAGGTAATATGGATCTTCCAATTGCCTATGCAAGTAGACAATTGAATGCAGCTGAACGAAATTATACCACTACGGAGAGAGAAGGATTAGGCATGGTATATGCAGTTAAAAAGTTTAGACATTATTTGCTTGCAAATAAGTTTAAATTTTTTACTGACTATCATGCACTGCTATATCTCGTGAACAAGCCATGCAATAATAGGACTCACTTGAGAGTAGACCATCTCTCTAGACTCACATCTGGAGAAGCTCCACAAGGAGTGTCAGATGACCTTCCAGATGCTTACTTGTTTAATTTGGAAGTGGTGCCACAGTGGGCTAAGTCATTAGTGCCAGTATTGACATACGGGCCTAACCACCCAGTAGTAAACACACAGGATAGAGAGGTAATAAAAGCTCAAAAGTATCACATCATGGCAGGTAGTATGTACAAGCACACAGATCAAGGAATCTTGGCTTGTTGTGTGGAAGAGGATGAGTACGCTAAATGGTTGCAACTAGCACATGTAGGTGCATTAGAGCAACACTACTCAAAGCAACGAACCCTACAGACACTAAGGAGAATCGGGGTTCATTGGCCTACTATGGAGGCTGACGTCCAAAAGTTGTGCAAGGAATGCCCAATCTGTTGCACTAAACCACCTGTGGAACATGCCACTCTTTATCAAGTGTCCGTAGTGCCAGATTGGAGTGAACCACTAGTATCCTTCCTGAGGACGAAATCATTTCCTCCAGACATGACTTTGGCTAGGAAAAGGAGTTTAGAACAAGAAGCCCTAGATTATTCACTCATTGGTGATAATCTATACAAGCGTGGCAAAGATGGTTACCTGCGACTATGTGTCCATGAGAGTGAATATCTCAAGATCTTGGAAACTGCTCACCACGGTGTAGCAGGAGGACACTTTGGACCAGATCGGGTGATCAAAGCAATACTATTTGCGGGCTTCTGGTGGCTGACCCTTCATATGGATGCACACACCTATGTGAAAAGGTGTGATGTGTGTCAGAAAACTCAGTATCCTATACGCAAAGATGAGATGCCACTGAAACCCATGATGGGTGGACGTGCATTCTCTAAATGGGGAATAGACTTTGTAGGCCCTATTAATCCCCCAGCCAAGGGTTCATATGCTGAATATATCATTGTGGCCACGGATTATCTCACCAAGTGGGTGGAAGTAAAAGCTATGACAAAGAACGATGCTCAAACAACTGCTAAATTCTTGTTTGAGAATGTATTCACAAGATACGGGCTACCTATAGAGTTAGTAAGTGATAGGGGCACTCACTTCTTGAGTGAAGTGATTGAAAATCTGCTCCAAGAATTCTTGGTAGTTCATAAGAAGTCTGCCCCCTACCACCCTCAAGCTAATGGGCAAGCCGAAAGCACAAACAAGATTCTGTGCAATGTGTTGACCAAACTAGTGAATAATAAACGCTCTGATTGGGACAAACAGCTACACCATGCTGTTTGGGCATACCGAGTTGCCTACAAAACGGTACTCCAAGCCACCCCCTTTCAGATGGTGTTTGGCCAAAATGCAGTGCTACCATTAGACTTCTTAATACCAACATTGAAAGTAGCACAAGAGCATGAATGGACGGGTCATGAACTCTCCTCTAGACTATTTGACCTTGAACGATTAGGAGAAACAAGACTGAGGGCAGTTGCAGGGATATATGCAGCTAAGAAACGACAGAAGGCATACTTTGATGCCCACGTTAAGGATAAAGGTTTGAAGGCAGGCGACCTAGTTCTAGTCTACACTTTGAAACAACATGCGAGAAAACTAGAGAAAAGAGGCTATGGACCCATGATTATTAACAGAATCTCAACAAGTGGAGCAGTGCAACTAGCCACATTAGAAGGCGACGTTCTCCCAAGCTACATAAGCGGGTGCAGGGTCAAGTTATATCAGGAACCTCTGACGGAAGAGATGCTAAGTCGACTCAACACTGCTAAGAAACGCAAAGAAGAAGAAAAGCGAATTCGAGAAGAAGCTCAAGCAGAAGCTTTAGAGCGCATACGAAGAATGAAACTAAGAAGACAAGGCAAAGAGCAACCTAGGCCAGATACATATGCAGAACAAGGATATCACATGGCTATGTGTGAAGTTTCAGGTATTAGCTCTCATAGGATAATTGATCGACGTCCTTTTATAACCTTAGATATAAGACAAGGAAAGGGTGCAAGGACTGTAAGAGCCTTGATTGACTCAGGTGCAGCCACTAGTGCTGTTAAATGGTCTTACTGTCAAGAGTTGAAATTAACTGTCAATCCTATAGAAGCATATCTCATAGGATTAGGAGGTGTGGAAACCCCTTGCATGGGCGAGGTGGAACTTCCCCTCTACATTCAAGACGAAGTAATGACAGTCAAAGTACTAGTGTGTCAAGATGAGGACCTCACTGAGCCTCTTGTCTTGGGTCAGGACTGGATCTATGATCATGCAGTCAACCTAAACCTAAGAAGTGGACTTCTTCAAGTATGGGTAAATCATAGCCGAATTACAGTTGAATTGGAAAAGGAGGCACTCAAGGAACTAGGTAAGGCACAAACTCCTGGTCCTTCTAGGGGCGCACATGAAGTTGACAATGCTATTCTTGTCCAAAATTGTATGATGCAGAAAGAAGCTTGTCTCAACAACGGAGTCAAGGAGAAGACAACACTCCCTTCTTTTCCAAAGGCCAGAGAGATGCGGCATCCAAAGGCAGATCAAATACAGAGGAAGCAGAGCACTACCTACACTGGAGGCCAACAACACGTGCGAAGAAGAATATCTCAGCCGGTGAAACAAGTGTGGGTGCTGAAAGGCGAACACCCTGGTGCGACCATGCCAAACTCACGGCCGAAACCTCTTATTAGTAATCAACAGCGCGATACTAATAAGAAGCCTTTCATAAGTTCTTCTGTGAAAGTAAAGTCTATTTGGGTACCCAAGAAGTCAATGAAGGCCAGCCCACAATCACGACAAATCTGGGTGCCTAAGGCTTGCTTGCGGGCTCAAATAGCTACACCAAAGCCACACCCGGTACAACATGTTTCACGCACTCGAACATCTGAGGCCCAGTCTTACACATCACACACGGACACATATTTTTCCATGCGCAAAAGTAGAATCACTCGTAAATGGGTCCCCAAAAAGCCCCATTCTCAAGTAGATACCCCTATCCAACTCTTTAGAGTATCCACAAAATCAATATCAAAACCCATCCACTGTGTTTGGAAACCTAAAACTTGTAATAAACCCCCAGACCCCAGTTGTAAATCCATGCCCACCTACTAACTACGTCACTCTCACACCACATCATTCCACTTAGCTCCTAGGTCTAACAAATCCCTAACTGCACACACAAGCACCGAGCACTTACTAACCCACTAATCTCTCCCGAACCTCATGTTAATGTTGTAATGGGGACAAAAACGGTTCTATCTTGTCCTTTACAATGTTAACACATGTTTCTAATATTCTCACAGAATCACGAGGCAAGCAGTCACATGGCCGATACGGCAGGAACTAGCTCCCAGGTAGCCACCAGCCCCCAAGTCGTGGACATTGAAAGTCTTCCCGTTGAGGAGGAATTGAAGGAATGCCCAGTGGCATTGAGGGCATTACACGCAATACCGGTCCAGAATCCTCCACAGGGGCACACAATGCCGGTCAGCAAAAACTCACATTGGTTCAGTGATGTGGCAGGACCCCTAGGTGAAGGAACTTATATGTGGGAGGCCGAGATAGAATTCAATGGGCGCTGGGGCAGATATCACTTTTTCACTAGGGAATTTGAGAGACTACAGAATAATGAAGGACTGAAACCTATATGGAAGAAGGCATGACTCTACGAGTACTTCAAATTCCAATTGCCAAAGCCGGATTTTCTAAGATGCTCTTATTTGATTAGCACCCTCACTCCGAGCAAAGACGAAAAGGGATACAGCTCCTTTGTCCTCCCATCTCTCACAAGGGGCAATGAGCTCAAGCATTTCAGATTAACTATCAACTTGGTAAGGGAAGCTCTAGACATGAAAGGTATGCACATTCCTACGGAGAAAGAGACTATGGTCCTCGACAATATGAAGAACAGGAATCTGACAAAGTTAAAAGACATGGTGGCAATGACACCTACGATTGCCATTCATTTGCGAATGGTCATGCAGCATTTTGCATTTCCCGCTCAAGAGAGGTTCACAATGCCACCTAAGAAGATATGGTTTAGTCTATACTTGGCTGATGCCTTCGATTTGACAATCAACATGCCCCACTGGATTATCGACCAAATCCACTTGGCTCATCAAAGGTGGTATAAGAAACAAAAGTCTGTACTGTATGGATGCTGTGCCCTCACCAGGATTGTGTATAGATGTCTCGCGTATGATGTACCAGTGCAACGGGCACTCATTTGGACCAGGGTACAGGAGTTTCAGCGCAGATTATCCTCCGCAGGGCCACCCTCCAAGAAAATGAGAGGCGCCGTTCAGATGCCATGTGCACAACCCCGCGATGCGACATTGACACCAGAGAAAACCCCACGACTTCCAAGGCGGGTGCAACCATTCACTATTAGATTACCAAGACACAACACTGATGGACCAAATCTAGTGTTTCCACCTGTACCAACCGACCTAGAGTTCCCGCACGGATTCACTTTAGAAGACTTAACTGATGAGGAGGTAGCCAGAATCATTGAGGCTGTTAACGCAGAAGTCGAGGCAGAACAAGCTAGTGGACAACAAACTGCTACAGACCAACCCCATCCTAGACAACCAGATATCGTCGATGTGGAGGGTGAAGAAGAAGAAGGACAAGAGGAGGAACATGATGGACAATCCGAGGAAGAAGAGCAGGAATATGATCAGGAAGCTCTGCAGGTACTTGAAGGTGCCCCCGCTTACACGAAGGCATTGAAGAAGCTCTATGATACCATGAACAGAGTGCAAGAGCAACATAGACTGTCCCTAGCAGCAGACAAGGCCCTCATGAATCAAATCCTTGAGGAGGAAGGCGTAGATGAGCAATACCGTGCCACGCTTGACATGATATCTGAGGCTTTGGGAGTACTTGAGACAGTGCATACTGCCCTTGCACAAGCACGAAGAACAGAGCGAAGATACGGCAGACGTCCCCCTCGAGCAGGAAAGCAGATGAATGTATTAGTATCAGAACCACAAGGCACATCTACAACCACGGGCACCGCACACACTGTCCATGATACGGAGGAATCCCATGTATCAAGTGCACCTCCGTCACCCCCTTTGCCACCCCTGCCTCCAACTCCACCACATTCACCTCCCACTACCAGTGTAACCACTACTGTCACCGCCTCCGAGTCCACTACCCATACCGAAGCACAAACCGTCAGTCAACCCACACAACCCACACACCCTATCTCCACCTCATTTGTCTATACTGCCACTGAAACAGTAGTTCTAACCGCTGACACAGAAAATCTCAACCCCCCGATCACACTCCCCGGCAGTTCGTATTCACAATTGCACACACCACTGTACACTTTCACCACTATCACCGCACCCACAATTCCAATATTCACAATCACTCCCACTACCGCATCCACCGTTGATTTTATGGACATCTCACCCACCTCAGCACCCCTCCCTCCCCCCATACCCCCAACATCTCCCATCCCCCCACCTCCCACATCACCATTTTCCAGTACCGTATCCACACTTCCACTTCCCTTCCCCTTTCCCTTCCCCTCTGCATTCACCACCCTACCCGCATCCACCCCTATCAATAATGTATTTAATAATATGTATCAGTGTATGTCGCAACTGCAATAGCACTACCAACATCTTGATAACCAACATACACGACTCTTTCGAAGCCATGAGGAACTTCAACTACGATTCATTGATCTCGAAAGGGAAAAGCGGCTACTACTACTCACGGACTTGGCCAAAGGGTTGCGCATTGCAGAACACCATTTAGCACAAGACGTCGTTGAGTACTACATCCAACGAACCACCCAACAAGGGTCTGTCAGGGACGACAGACGTGAGAGAGGGGGGGGGGTGTTGGAACTGAAGGACTCACTAGGCAAGGAAGCTTAAGAAGGGAGTCAGAGAGAAGAGAAAGTACAAGCAGACAGAGCAGTCAACGACGATCTGGCAAGTAGGCCAACATTTTTTCAGGACACTAACGCATATAAAAGAGGTGGACACACAAGGAGAAGGAGCAAGTAGGGAGCTCCAAGAAGTGTATGTCAAATCTTCAAAAGAATCCCCTACAAAAACAGTGATTTTCATCACTAAAAACCATTGTAAATACCATTTCACATTTTTGTAGCTCCATTTTGTGCAAGCCAAGGAGTCCTTGAGCTTGAGGAGCTTTAGAAGTATCTACCTGTCAGTTTTCACATTTTTTAGACTTCGTTTGAACCTCCAAATAGGGTAGAGAACCTAATTTTTGACTAGGCCAGACACTAGGTCTGGACACGGCCAAAACCTAGTCAAAAACTATAAAAAGAGCTAGAGAGCTCATTTTTGAGGTTAGCTTGTAATTGATCTAAACTTGTATGAGCTTTTTGAAAGTAATCTAAAGAACTCCATTGCTTCTCACTCTTTGTCTTGCCTTGTGTGCGCGTGTGTATGTATGTGTGTGCATGTTAGTGTGCTTCGCACTCACGCACTTGTGCCTTCACTTGCTCGAGGTCATCATACCATCCTCACGTCTTCCCGGATTGACATTAAAGGAGGTGCTACTCATCACTGAGCTACATAGATCAGTTTATTTCATGAATTTAGCCTCACTATACAAGGAGCACCAAGTATAACAAGTCTGCGGGGTCACCCCAACTTTTCAAGAAGAAGATGAAGTGCATATACAATCACATTCAAATATTCATAAATCAAGATATACTAATTCAAAGATAACAATACCTCACATTACGCTCAAAAGGATCTTATCTAAGTGATCCAAGTAAAAATTTGGAAATTGGATACTTACACAGAGAAATGAACCACACAAGTTGACTCTATACCTCAAGGTATTGTAGTAGTACACATAGAATGAATACTCAAGATATATGAATCATAATGTGTATTGATATTTCACATATGATACAAATGAGATATAGAGGACTACTCTCACTTCAAGAGAGTACAAAGTATGCTCAAAACCTCATATCAAGGTTCTCAAAAAGCTCACTTTATCCCATGAATAGAAGTGTAGCTATTTATACATCATTTTGAATTTGAATCTTGATGACTCATTCAACTAAAAGTGAAGCTAAACTTTACAAATGATTTTAATTTGAATCTCAAGTTAACTCATGGATTTTGGTTCCCTTCATCCATGAGATTCCTCCTATTTTGGGCTTTTACAATTGACCAAGATAAGTCCAAGGTATTTTACCTTTTAACTTTTACAAGCATGGGTTCATATGACTACATCTTTGTGAGATAATGAATGAGGGCAATCCAAGAACTTAAGCAATGCTCTTAGGCTTGCTTCTTGCACCAATAGCTCCCCCCTAAAGCCTAATAAGCTTGAGTCATCAATCCTTCAATATCTCGTGCAATCCAATCATTGATTTGAATCTATTCAACTTGACTCCATAAAATGCCTTTGTCATCATATCTGCACATTGTTGAGTTGATACATATGATAATTGAATCTCCTTGCTTGTAATCTTTTCTCTGACATAATAATAATGCATTTCTATGTGTTTAGTCCTAGCATGATAGATTGGATTAGCACCAAGATGCAATGAACTGATATTATCCCCTAAGATATGATGGATAAAAGAACTTAAGATCTAAATCATAGTACAAGGTTTTAATCCAAATTGCTTCTTGAGTTACATTAGTAAGTCCTCTATATTCAGACTTAGTTGATGAGAGTGCAACAATGGGTTGATTCTTTGATGACCATGACATAAATTTAGTACTTGCAAAGGAGAGATTCCTAGATGCACTTCTCCTATCATCTTTAGATCTTGCCCAGTTTGCATCAGAAAATATCTTGATATCTATATCATAATGGTAATACAAATCTTCATTGATATTTCCTTTTAAGTACTTGAGTATTATTTTGCTCCTTCCATGTGAGGTCCTCTTGGAGTATGCATGAACTAACTTAAGAAACTTACTCCATAGCAAATATCAGCCCTTGTTAATGTAGCATAGTTCAAGCTACCAACTAGATTCTAATAACTAGTAATATTTTCTAGTTGCTCTCCTTCATGAGAAGTTAACTTCAAGTTCATCTCCATAGGTGTACTTGCAATCTTTGAATTCTCCATTTTGAATTTGACAAGCATGTCTTTGATATATTTTCTCTAAGTAAGATACATACCCTTTTTTGTATATACCATTTCCAATCCTAAGAACTATGTAAGAAGACCTAGATCATTAATTTTGAATTCCTCTTTCATATGAGGCTTGATCTTCTTGATTCCTTCAAAATCATTACTTGTGGTTATGATGTCATCAACATATACACATAGGTATATGACTTAAGATTGATTCCTCTTGATGAAGAGGGAAGGATCTACTTTGCTCACATTGAATCCTCTATCTTGCAAGTAGGTAACAAGCCTATGATTCCAAGCCCCAAGGGATTTCTTCAAGCCATACATAGCCTTCCTGACCTGCATACATACATAAAACATGATGAGTCTTCAAAATGAGGAGGTTGATCCATGTATACCTCCTCAGATATCCATCCATGGGCTCCTCAGAGTTTGAGTCATGTGTCGGATATATAGAATGTTTAATAACTAATGAAGTATCATAGCCATACCTTTCTAGCTTCCTCTTCCTCCTCATCCCAAAATCTTGCAATGATTAAGGCTAGGTCTTCTTCCATTCCGTGCCTCATATAGGGTCATTCCATCCACAGTCTTTGATGTAAGTCTATTCACCAAATAGGTAGTTGTTGTTACTATCTCTTCCAAGAAGTTGGGGAACTTTTCACTTAGCAGTGATCTTGCAGCCTCCACAATTAGTTGGGGAGTTTCTTTTCATTTAGCATTGATCTAGGTCATAAGATAGTTTGATTCTACTACAATCATCTTCAAACCATGATTTGTTTTCATCAAACATAACACCACTCCTTACAATGGATCCATTGTTGTTGGATTGTATAACCTATAACCTTTTTTATTAAGGTCATAGCTAATGAAGATGTGTTTCTCTACCTTAGGGTCCAATTTCCCTCTAATTTGTGAAGGTATGTGAGCATCTGCAATGCACCCAAAATCTTCCAATGATCAAGGCTAGGTCTTCTTCCATTGCATGCCTCATATGGGGTCATTCCATCCAGAGCCTTTGATGGAAGTCTATTCACCAAATAGGTCGTTCTTGATACTACCTCTACCCACAAGTAGTTGGGGAGTTTCTTTTCATTTAGCATTGATCTTGCAACCTCCACAATTGTTCTATTCCTTCTCTTTGCCACTCCATTTTGCTCAGGAGTGTATCTAGTGGTGATTTCCCTTTTGATCCTCTCTCTTGGATATAAGAATCAAAGTCATGGGAGAAATATTATCGCCCTCCATCTAACCTTAGTCTTTTTAGGGTTTTACCTATTTGGTTCTCCACAAGAGCTAAATAATTTTTGAAACATGAAAATACTTCATCCTTATGCTTCGCAAAATATAAGATAGTCCATCTGCTACAATCATCTATGAATGACAAATAGTACCTTGATCTAGAAATTCAAGGCTCCTCGCTTGTGTTGGAACATCAAGCTTTCATTATGCTTGAGGTGGATATAATTCTCATCAAATCCATCATTTGAATGATGCCACATATACTCCTTGTAGAGTTTTATTTAAATTCATTTATCGTATTGAGAGTTTGATCATAGGATCACCTTCTTATTTAATTTCCAGAGTATCTATCTTTGTAAAAGGAAAGAGTAAAAAGCCTAAAAGCCATGAGCTAGAAGTGGTTGGGATTGATTCTCAATCAATCAATCAAAAAGTAGATATGACTATGTTTGATATAAGCACTTTGGCATATTTTTGAATAGTGGTGGTATCTCTTATGGTTCTTCAGTATCTCTTTCTTCTAGAACTCTGGAACCTTCTTCAACTTCATAAGTCATAACTTCAAGAGGTATTGATGTAGGGCTAGGTACTGATGTAGGTAATGAAATTCTTTCTTCACCTGTATCTCTTAGGTTTTGAGTAGGTTCATCACCCCCCTTGTATGGCTGAATGTAAGCATCCAAATTCCTTCTGAAAAATGCATAGTCGTCTGCCTTTATGAAGTCTAGAATATCTTCCTTCTTATCATAAATCTGAATTTCTGCAATATATGCATTGCGTGATAGTAGGATATCACATGTATCTAGAACATATGATCTGTATCCTTTGCTTTCAATTGCATAACCAATAAAGACCGCTTTAATGGCTTTTACATCAAGCTTACCACGATCCTTCTTCTCAACGTGAACATAAGTTGGGGACCCAAAAACTTTGAAGTAACTCACATTGGGCTTCTTCCCATAATAAGCTTCATAAGGTGTAAGAACCTTTAAAGCTTTTGTGGAAGGTCTATTCAGAAAGTGATTAGTTGTATATACTGCATCAAACCAAAACTTGGGAGAAAGCCTTTTGGATGACATCATATTATGCATCATCTCAACAAGTATCCTATCCTTTCTCTCTACAACGCCATTCTGTTTTGGCGTGTAAGCAATAGTGAGTTGATGAGAGATACCTTTGTCTTCAAGAAAAGACTTAAAGTCTTTAGACATGTACTCTCATCCTCTATCACTTCTCAAAATCTAGATCTTTGACTGACTTTCATTATCAACCATAGCTAATAATTTCTTGGAAGTAGGAAAAACCTCTGACTTCACTTTGAGACCGTAAATCCATGAATATCTTGAGAAACCATCAATGAACATAAAAATGTACCTGTAACTTTGAATACAATCTGTTCTCATCAAACCATTCACATCTGAATGTATGATCTGCAACTTCCTTGTGGCCATGATGTATCCATGCTTCTTGAAAGGTAGTTTGTGAAGCTTTTCCAGACATCCTTCACATGACTCTACATCATCTGGAAAAGAAAAAGTAGGCAAAGTCTCCACCATACCTTGATCTTTAATATGCTTGAGAGCTGTGTAATTGATATGACCAAATCTAGCATGCCATAACTTCATGTTCTCCTTAGGTGTAGTAGACCTAGTAACATTAGCATGACTAATTTTGGATAACTCAAACATGCCACTTCTATTTTCACCTTGAAGTAGACAATGCTCCTCATCAGGTGAGAGGATCTGACATGAATCTTTCTCAAAAACAACTTTATAACCATTTGACAAGAAAGTAGAGATAGAGAGCAAATTCTTCTTAATTTTTGGAACATAAAGAACATTGGAAATTGTGAAATTTCCACCTACTCTAGACTTAAGGTTCACTTCTCCAACACCAACAAGATCCAAATCATGACCATTTGCAATGGTCACTCTTCTACATGAAGAGTTAGAAAGGGAAGAAAATACCTTTTTGCAACCTGTCATATGCTTAGTAGCTCTAGAATAAAAAATCCAAGGAAAAAATTGAGATTGCATTTAATGCTACCTGATCAAAAGCCACTTCTTCTAGAGTAGCACATGCATTTGAATCTACCTTTGAAGATTTAGGTTTTGGATCATCTTCAACAATATTACTGTTGATATATTTAGGTAGTGATGTGTGTGAACACTCTAGGACTGCCGGGGAACTTTTTTCCCTCTTTAGGAGGTTTTTTTCCCCCTATTGTGTGTTTGTGCTTCAAGCTTCATCTTCTTCCTTGTGCTGTTCGCGTGCTTCCGTAGACATCTATCTCCAACAATTGGTATCAGAGTAGGTCGTCGCTTCTTCTAGGGCGCCATCGACACTCCTCCGTTTGCAGTCTCAATTTCGCACGAAATTTGGTGAGCATACTCAGGGTGTTTTCGAAATTTGGTGAGCATACTCAAAACAGCTTCGCTATGTGGTGCTAAAATTGCGATCTGAGCTCGTTTTGGCCTCCGAACGCACTATCATAGTGCTTGTTGGGAGTGATGGTTGGATGCACTCAAGAAATGAGTTGATGCTGCAAAACCTGCTTCACACCTGCCCTCTTTTGGTTCCAGATATGCTTAGTAGACTCCTTGAGCTTTCAAATGGTACCAAGAAACCATATATGTACTTTGCAAATGGTTTGGGTAATGATCAAACCAAAACAGACAACTTGGTTTCTTCACAAATCCAAAAAAACTTATTATTTCTGTAATGATACCTGCTCAGTGTTATGCTCAGTGTGACCAGCACACTTAAAATTGGAACAATTCCTTTTGGGAGTATTAAAGTAACTTAACAAGCTACCAATCACAAGTGGAATCACTCAAATTGATAAACTATGCACTGAGAAATAAGTTTAGCAAAATTCTAATTACCCTCGACTTTTTAGGAACTCTGCAGACACAGACCAGTGTGCACTTCGAAGCGGATTTCTCCCAAATGGCTGAATGAAATCTTCTGAGATTTTGTATGCTTGTAGAAGATCTTGAGCTGGTTCCAATGAGCTATAGAACTCTTGATTTGGTTCAGTAGATCTTGAGTTATGCGTTGTTGAAGTTGACAGACTTTAAGAAGATAACACAAAGAATCAGAAATGATAAATGTGTATATATCTATTGATTGATAAGAGTGTACAAGCTCAATAGCATCACAAGCAAAGCTAATTGAGGTGTGGTGGTGTAGGCTATGGAGTAGCACTAACACACACTCAGTTACAATGAAAATATGCCTCGGGGAGTGAGCTAGATTGACAGGACTAACCGCGACTTTTCAAATGTAGTTTTTATAGGTGTTGATGGTGATTTGAATTTCAAATTCAAACTTAGGCTCCCTAGAATCTCTCCTCTAAAAGTAGGGAGATATTCTCTCCACTAAACTATTCTCTTTTCCACGACTTAATCAGGTAGGTAAGTGATTACATGAGATGCCAAGTCATAAAGACTTTTACAAGGGGTAAAGAGGTAAGAACTTATAAGCATATGTTCATATGAACCTTGGTTCAAGTGAAGCCTTGATAAATCTTTGTCCAAGCTAATCTTCCATGAGTCCAAGCCAATGTGTGAAGGCTTGATATGCACCAACAGCTCCCCCTCAAGCCAAACACTTTGGCTTAAGTCTTCTCTTTCATTCTTGAATTACTTCCTGCAATCCAATCATAGATTTGAATCTGCATAACTTGTTTCCATCCAATGCCTTTGTAAGTAAATCTGCACATTGCATATTAGTAGACACATATGTCAAATGAATTTCTTTGCTAAGTAATTTTTCTCTCACATAGTGGTAGTGAACCTCTATGTGTTTAGTTCTGGCATGATAAATTGGATTTGTTGCAAGGTGAAGAGAGCTAGTGTTGTCTCCAAAGATAATAGGTGGTCTTGTGTGTAGACCTAACTCTGTATATAGAAGCCTCAACCAGATAGCTTCTTGAGTAGCATTGGCAAGCCCTCTATACTCTGCTTCAGTGGATGACAATGCCACTGTAGGTTGCTTCTTAGCTGACCAAGAGATAGGCTTATCTCCTGCAAAACAAATATATCCTGAGGTGCTTCTCCTATCATCCTTGCATCCTGCCCAATCTGCATCTGAGTAAACTTTAATGTCAATATCTGATGTATAAGGGAAATACAAACCATTACTTTGAGTTCCTTTGAGGTACTTCAAGATTTTCTTTGCTGCCTCTAGGTGAGGTACCCTTGGTTTGTGCATGAATTGACTAAGCACACTTACTCCATATGCTATGTCAATTCTTGTCAAGGTAGCATAGTTCAAACTACCTACCATACTTTGGTATCCTGTAATGTCTTTGATTTCTTCTCCTTCATGAGCACTTAGCTTTAGGTTAACCTCCATTGGAGTAGTAGATACCTTAGCATCCTGCAAACCAAACTTCTTGACCATATCCTGAACATACTTCTTTTGAGTGATGTAGATACCTGAATTTGTGTAGACCAATTCAAGACCTAAGAAATACTTTAATAATCCAAGATCACTGATCTTGAATTCTTTCATCATCTGTCCTTTGATATGTCTAATTCCCTGAACATCATTTCCTGTAATAATGATGTCATCAACATAGACACATAGATATATTACCTTTGTACTACTTCTCTTTATGAATAGAGAAGTGTCTGCCTTACTCATTACAAATCCTTGGTCTTGGAGGTAGGTTGTCAACCTGTAATTCCATGCTCTAGGTGCCTGCTTCAAACCATACATAGCCTTCTTCAATTTACAAACATAATGTACCTTTTTTTGATCTTCATAGCCAGGTGGTTGTGACATGTAGACTTCTTCAGATATCCATCCATTCAAGAATGCATTCTTCACATCCAATTGGTACATGTTCCAATTTTTGGATGCAGCTACACTCACCAATACTCTGATAGTTGGCATCTTGGCCACAGGAGAAAATGTCTCCTCATAATCAATGCCTTGGGTTTGTGCAAAACCCTTGGCTACCAACCTAGCTTTGTACCTATTTATTGTTCCATCTGAATTCTTTTTTAGTTTGTAGATCCATCTGGATCCTATCACCTTCATAGAGTCCTTCTTGGGTACCAAGTCCCAAGTATCACTTTCCTTGAGAGCTTCTATCTCTTCATCCATGGCTTCTCTCCATTCTGGTTTGGTAATTGCTTCTTCATAGGTACCTGGTTCTTCATTCAACAAGTCTTTTGCAAGATATACAGAATGTTTAGTTACAAGTGATGTGTCATACCCAAATCTGATAGGCTTCTTCTTTTCTCTTTGAGATCTCCTCATTGCTTGAGTTGAAGTTTCTGGCTTATCTTCTAATTGCTTCATCTTCATCTTTCCTTTGGACTTCCAAGCCTTGAACTCTTCAAGGTTTATTGTATCATCATCTGAGCTTGAATCTTCTTGCTGAGTTGGTTCTTCCTTAGTAAGCTTTGGAAAATCTTCTTCCATGTCATAGGGTAGGCTAATCTTCCTGCATTCATTTTCATACCAAGAGTCATTCTCATCAAAGATGACATCTTTGCTTACCTTGAACCCTTTGTTTGTGGGGTTGTAGAATCTGTATCCTTTTTGGTTCAAATCATAACCAATGAAGATACATTTTTCAGCCTTAGGGTCTAGCTTTCCCCTTACCTGTGAGGGAATATGCACATATGCCACACAACCAAAGATTTTGCAATGATCCAGAGAGGGTCTCTTACCATGCCAAGCTTCATATGGTGTCATGCCATCAAGTGATTTGGATGGCAACCTATTGATGAGATAAGTGGTAGTGGATACACTCTCTACCCAAAGATAATTTGGCAACTTTTTTTCATTAAGCATAGACCTAGCTGTTTCCACAATGAGTCTATTCCTTCTTTCAGCTACCCCATTTTGTTCAGGTGAGTACCTTGTAGTAATCTCCCTTTTGATGCCTCTTTCCTGCAAGAAATCTTCAAACTCATTGGAGAAGTACTCTCCTCCACCATCTGACCTTAGCCTCTTCAAGCTTCTTCCTGTTTGATTTTCAACAAGTGCAAGATACCTCTTGAAACAATTAAATACTTCATCTTTATGCTTCATAAAGTATAAAATGGTCCACCTGCTATAGTCATCAATGAAGGACACATAATACCTTGAACCAGAAATGGAAGGGTCCTTGCTAGGTCCCCAAACATCTGTGTGTACCAAATCTAGGTAGTCTTCATGCATGAAACCTTTCCTTGAATAGGGTAACCTGTGAGATTTACCAAATTGACATGATCCACATTTGTAAATCATGTGTTGCTTGGATACATTAGGTATCCCAAGCACACATTGATCCCTGCACATTTGCTTTAGAGTCCTTTCACCTATGTGCCCTAATCTCTTATGCCATATTTCTAACTCTGAAAGTGTCTGATCCTTATAATTATACAAAGCAATATTCTTGGTGTCTTCTAGCTCAAATGTAAATAATCTACCTGATTTCTCCCCTTTGGCTATCCTTCTGAATCCATGTTTTGGATCCTCCACATATGCTCCATGTTGTGTGAATCTGACCTGCAAACCTTTCTCCACAATCTGACCAACACTCATTAAATTCTTAGTTATTGTAGGTACATAGAGTACCCTGCTTAATAGGTTCTGATTACCATCACATGTCTTCACATTTCCAATTTTGACAACAGAGTGTTTAGTGTCATCACCTGTTTGTACCTGATGTTTGCCCTTGGGCTCTTCCAAATCAGAAAGTAGTGCCACATTGCCAGCTACATGGTTAGAACACCCTGAGTCAATGTAAAATAAATGATCATCATTTGTACCTATCTTGGAGGTCATATTCATGATCAATAGGGAGTCATCTTGCTCCTCTGTGTAGTTGTTGTAGTCTCTTCTATTTCTGAATCCACCTTGGTAGTTACCATTGTGGTTGTTGTTGTAGTTGTTGTTGTATTGGTTGTTGTATCCATTGTAGCTTTGATGTTGATTGAATCTACCTCTCCCTTGAGAGTATCCACCTCTTGAGTAGCCTCTTCCTCTCTGATTCTTGTAGTTCTTGTAACATTCATCTGTGGTATGATTGGACAATCCACAAATGTTGCATGGTGATGAGTTGTAGGGTCTCCCCCTACCTGACTTACCTCCTCTGCCTCTTCCTCTAGATGACCTACCTCTCCCTGCATAATTAGCTTGAGAGGTAGAGCCTTCTTCATCCTGTTTCTTCCCTTTACCTTTATCCTTAACTTTCTTATCAGTATAGAGAGCAGAGGGGTTATTACCTTTTGATTGATCTCCAGCCTTTGTAAACTTTGCTTCATGTGTAAATAGTTGGCCCATGAGTGTTGTGAGATCAGGGGTATGCATGTCCATATAGAGGTCCATTGCAGTGGTGAAACTTTCCCACTTATCATCTGCCTTGAGTCCATTTGTTACTTGCCTGACTATTTGTTCCTCTTCAATTTCCTCTCCAATGCTTGCTAGTTGGTCTGCCACATCTTTGATCTTTGTCCCATACTCTGAGACTGATTGCTTGGGCTGCTTCCTAAGGGTTGTGAACTCAATCCATAATTGATTCTTCCTAGCCCTTGTGTTGGAAGAAAAATAATTTGACAAGGTTTCCCAAGTCTCTTGGGAAGTCTTACAATTCCTTACATGAGGTAAAAGAAAATCAGATATAGAGTTTAAGAGATAAGACCTTGCCAAAGCATCCTTTGCACACCATTGGTTGAGCCTTTCATGTTCATCCTTTGTGGGTAGTCCTTTAGTCTTGAATGAGGGCAATTCCTCATCTCCTGATATGTATCCAAATAAGCTTCTCCCTTGTAGATAGGTCTTCATTCTCAATGACCAAGCTTGATAATTGTTTCTGTCCAATTTGTCAATGAAGGAAGGGAAACCATCACCCATGTTTACCTTCTTTGCTCTGATACCACTGTTGGGAGTGATGGTTGGATGCACTCAAGAAATGAGTTGATGCTGCAAAACCTGCTTCACACCTGCCCTCTTTTGGTTCCAGATATGCTTAGTAGACTCCTTGAGCTTTCAAATGGTACCAAGAAACCATATATGTACTTTGCAAATGGTTTGGGTAATGATCAAACCAAAACAGACAACTTGGTTTCTTCACAAATCCAAAAAAACTTACTATTTCTGTAATGATACCTGCTCAGTGTTATGCTCAGTGTGACCAGCACACTTAAAATTGGAACAATTCCTTTTGGGAGTATTAAAGTAACTTAACAAGCTACCAATCACAAGTGGAATCACTCAAATTGATAAACTATGCACTGAGAAATAAGTTTAGCAAAATTCTAATTACCCCCGACTTTTTAGGAACTCTGCAGACACAGACCAGTGTGCACTTCGAAGCGGATTTCTCCCAAATGGCTGAATGAAATCTTCTGAGATTTTGTATGCTTGTAGAAGATCTTGAGCTGGTTCCAATGAGCTATAGAACTCTTGATTTGGTTCAGTAGATCTTGAGTTATGCGTTGTTGAAGTTGACAGACTTTAAGAAGATAACACAGAGAATCAGAAATGATAATTGTGTATATATCTATTGATTGATAAGAGTGTACAAGCTCAATAGCATCACAAGCAAAGCTAATTGAGGTGTGGTGGTGTAGGCTATGGAGTAGCACTAACACACACTCAGTTACAATGAAAATATGCCTCGGGGAGTGAGCTAGATTGACAGGACTAACCGCGACTTTTCAAATGTAGTTTTTATAGGTGTTGATGGTGATTTGAATTTCAAATTCAAACTTAGGCTCCCTAGAATCTCTCCTCTAAAAGTAGGGAGATATTCTATCCACTAAACTATTCTCTTTTCCACGACTTAATCAGGTAGGTAAGTGATTACATGAGATGCCAAGTCATAAAGACTTTTACAAGGGGTAAAGAGGTAAGAACTTATAAGCATATGTTCATATGAACCTTGGTTCAAGTGAAGCCTTGATAAATCTTTGTCCAAGCTAATCTTCCATGAGTCCAAGCCAATGTGTGAAGGCTTGATATGCACCAACAGTGCTTGTGCAGGCTATTTCATCCTTTTGTGCCAAAGGTATATACGAGTTTTTGTTTGCCAAATAAGCGTCTCAAAGTCTGCTACAGGTCTAGCAGAACTCGTCTGGGTTGTTCCGTTCAACTTTTTGAGATACAGTCAATTTTCTGCATCAAGGTATTTTAGTCACCGGCCATGGTTGACAGCAGTGATGTATTTCGTATGTTGGCTGTTGAGGATAAGTTGGATGGTACCAACTACCCATTATGGGCTTATATGATGCGACATGTACTGGTTGCAAAAGGATTATGGAACATTGTGCAGGGTGTTGAAAGACGTCCTGTTACACCTGTAACGACAGGTACTGCAAATACAGGTGTTGGAGCTGATGAAGATGGTGTCGAAGATGATATTCCGCAGATTCCTGTTCGTGCTGATGTTTCTGTTGCACCTACTGCAGAGCAGATTCGTTGGGATGGCAGAGATGCCCAAGCACATGCATTGATAGCTTTGTCTGTCAAACGTGCCATTATTCCTCACATTCGCTCTTGTAGAACAGCAAAGGATGCTTGGGATACACTTACCACTTTGTACCAGGCTAGGAATGAGGCTCGTGTTGCTTACCTCCGAAAACAGTTGGAGAGTGAGCACATGAATGAAGGTGATTCTATGGACAGTTTTCTTACAAAGATCAAAGACCTGAAGGAACAATTGATTTCTGCTGATGAGGTTATACCAGATAGCTCACTTGTGCAGACCGTTCTGAATGGTCTTCCTGATTCATATCAGAGTTTTGCCTCTACTCTTTGGTTGATGATGAAAGGCAATCCGAATGCCTTGTCATTTGAGGAATTAGTCTCTGTTCTGTTGCAGGAAGATCAGTCCAGGTAGAACATGTCCATTATGCATGTTGCAGATCAAGCTTTCCTGGCTAGTCAGAAGGGCAAAGGAAAATGGAGCTCTTCTACTAGTAAGCAGAAATCTGCAAATGCTGCACATTTGAAGAACTAGGATAAAGATGAGAAGAAATCAGAAAAGCAGAAATTGTTCTGCAAGTACTGTAAAGGAAATGATCATATTATAAAGAACTGTCCAAAACTGGCTGCTAAAGAGGCAAAGAAGAAAGAGGCTGGAATGGTTGTTGCAGAGGCCTCTACACCAAAAATAGAGTCTACAAATCTTGTGCAAGAAGAAGAATGGGCGTTTACTACTGTCTGTAGTTTTGACCCATCTTCTCATGATCAGTGCATGTCTGCAGTAGACTCAGATGTTTGGTACTTTGACAGTGGGGCGACCAAACATATTACCTCGCAGCGTAGTTTCTTCTCATCACTCGAGCCTGCCCCTACAGAGAATACTGTCACATGCGCCAATAACTCCTCTTATCCTGTTATGGGATTTGGTAAGATCATTTTGACTACTGCTGATGGTAGTTCTTTCACTTTGTCAGATGCTTTATTTGTGCTAGGGATAAAAAAGAACATGTTATCAGTTTCTGCATTAGCCAAGATTGGCTTGGTTGTGAAATTCGTTGATGATATGTGTACAGTCCATGATCTCTCAAATGGCGATGTGATTATTGCTTTTGGCATTTTATGTCGTGGACTGTATAAGCTCATAGACTATGAAAGATCTGTGAATGATTCGGCATGTGCAGTTCATGATTCTCAGGCTATGTCAGATGCAAAGCTTTGGCATGCATGCTTTGTTCATCTGAATTTTGCTAGTTTGTTACGCCTGCAGAAATTTGAAATGGTGTCCTCTTTGCCCAAACTTGAGGCACCTGGAAAACATGTTTGTGAAGGCTGTATTTTGGGCAAAATGCAGCGTTCTTCCTTTCCAAAAGATGGTTCAGTTTGGGCTACGCAGAAATTGCAGATTGTACATAGTGATGTCTGTGGTCATATGCAGACACCCTCTTTTGGAAATTACCTTTACTTCGTGACTTTCATTGATGATTTTTCCAGGCCTGCATGGGTATATCCACTCAAAACAAAGTCCGAAGTGTTCATGTGCTTCAAACAGTTTTTGGTTTTGGCTGAAAATCTGTCAGCATGTAAAATGGGCACCCTCCGTTCTAATCGAGGGGGGGAATATATGTCTTCAGATTTTAATGCATTTCTGGCTGAACGTGGGATAAAACACCAGTGTACAGTGCCGTATACACCTCAACTAAAGGAGTTGCTGAACGAAAGAACATGTCACTCATGGAGATGGTGAGGTGCATGGTCAAAAGTCAGGCTTTACCACATAGTTTCTGGCTTGAGGCTGTCATGTGTGCAACATATGTACTGAACAGGTGTCCCACTAAAGCGTTGTAGTCTATCACTCCATATGAGGCTTGGCATGAATGCAAGCCATCTGTTGCTCATCTGCGTGTTTTTGGTTGTTTGGCATATGCATTAGTGCCTGAACAACATCGCAGAAAATTGGATGATAAGGCAGTAAAATGTATTTTTGTTGGGTACAGTTCTGAAAGTAAAGGCTATCGTCTGTATCATCCACATACTAAACGCATTCTGGTTAGCCGTGATGTTGTCTTTGTGGAAGCGTAAACCTGATGGTACAGTTGACAGGTATAAGGCTAGGCTTGTTGCAAAGGGTTATGCACAGGAAAGAGGCATTGATTTTGATGAGACCTTTGCACCTACATGCCGTATGACTACTGTTCGGAGTTTTTGTGCACTTGCAGCCCATCATGGTTGGAATGTACATCAGTTGGACATTAAAAGAGCATTTCTGAATGGTGACTTGCATGAAGAAGTGTATGTTTTTCAGCCCCATGGCTTTGTGCAGAAAGGGCATGAAAACTAGGTTTGCAGGTTAAAGAAGGCATTATATGATTTAAAGCAAGCACCACGTGCTTGGTATGAGAAGATACATGCCTATCTAATTGCACATGGTTTTGAGAACAGTCCAACTGAAAGCACCTTATATGTTAAACGTGCTAATGATGTGCTTCTGATCATTGTTGTCTATGTTGATGACATGCTACTCACTGGTCCTATTGAGACACATATTGCTGATTTTAAGGCTGATTTGCATGCCTCATTTGAGATGTCTGATTTGGGGCATTTGCATCACTATTTGGGCATTCGGTTTATGCGCGTTGATGGTGGAATGGCTTTGTGTCAAACAAAATATATTAACACATTATTGCAGCGTTTTGGCCTTGAAGACTATAAGCATATTGCCACTCCTATGGAGACAGGTTTATGATTGAGTTTTCATGATGCTGGAGATGCATTTGATGTTGTTCTCTATCAGCAGGCTGTTGGATGCTTGATTTACTTATGCATTACTCGGCCAAATATTCAGTTTGCTGTCTCACAGATGAGCAGGTTTATGCATTGCCCAGGAGTCACGCATTGGAAAGCGGTTAAGCGCATCTTTCGCTACTTGAGTGGTACTCGGCTACTTGGGTTGTTTTATCCCAAGGGGGGATCACTACCGCCAGATTTGCATGCTTTTTCTAACTCAGATTGGGCTGGTTGCTATGACACTCGTGTGTCCACCAGTGGTTTTTGCTTCATGCTTGGTAGCTCATGTATATCTTGGTTGAGCAAGAAGTAGCCTACTGTGGCCACTTCCAATTGTGAGGCTGAGTATAGGGCAGCTTTCACAGTGACTGTTGAGTGTGTGTGGCTCAGACGCCTTATGGCTGATTTGGGTGTTGGCCAGTCTTCTGCCACCACCATCTTCACTAACAATCAGAGCACATTGGCAGTTGCGAGGAACCATGTGTTCCATGCTCGCACTAAGCACATTGAGGTGCATTATCACTATGTCAGGGAGAGGTTCTCTGCTGGGGAGATCAGCTTGGCATATGTGCCCACGTAGGAGAACATTGCAGACCTTTTCACGAAGGCTCTGCCTAGGGAGAAGTTTGAAGCTTTCTGCAAAGCTTTGGGCTTACTTCCTTTTGTGGAGTGATTTCCACATAGCTTGGCACTTCCTTATACATGAGTGCCAGCTCCTTGTTCACCGCATCACTCCCAGTTGGGATTTGTTGATATATTTAGGTAGTGATGTGTGTGAACACTCTAGGACTGTCGGGGCACTTTTTTCCCTCTTTAGGAGGTTTTTTTCCCCCGACTTGTATATACGCCTATTGCCCTAATGGGCTACTTATCTTTGTACATTCTCTAGTAATACATTCAGTATTGTGTGTTTGTGCTCCAAGCTTCTTCTTCTTCCTTGTGCTATTCGCGTGCTTCCGCAGACGTCTATCTCCAACAATCCTGATGCTTTCTTATTCTCATTAAAAATCCTTGCTCTACATTCTGCTATGTAATGACCTGGTTTCTTACAGTAATGGCATACTCCTTTCTCTGAATTAGATGTAGTCAAAGAATTTTCTTTGGGTGTAGAGGAAGCATTAGGGGTAGAACTGGAAACTTAGGATTAGAAGACTTACTTTCCTTCTTGGATTGTTGAATCTTCAGCTCCTTCTTCATCTCCTTCTTCTTCTTTCCCTTTGACAATGATAACATAGCTTAATCATTCCCTTCCATACCCTTTTGTTGATCTTCATCTTGAAGTAACAGGAACTGTAGCTCTTCAAATGAAATTTCTCTATCTCTTGTAGAGAGAGATAAAGAGGTAACAAAATCACAATATGAGGATGGAAGTGAGTTTAGAAGCGTTTTTCCCATCTCCTCATAAATATTGACTCCAACATTGAGTAACTGATGTCGTAAATCTTTAAGCTTCAAAGTATGTGTTTGAACCAATTCACCAACTTTCATCCTTGTGTTGGCTAGTTGTCTCATTAGATGATATTTCCTAGCAGGGTTTCTGATCTGATAGAGATTCTCAAGCTCCAACAAGCCTGTCGAGAGGTTTTGCAAGACCTGATCTAGGGTATAATATGACTTTTGACTCCCATAGCAATATATGAAAGTGCTAAAGCATCCCTTGAATCTCATCTGGATTGTTCTTCTATACGCAGCAATTTGGTAGTAGTATGGACTCCTGATGATGAAAGAGTTTCTTCTTCTTCACTAACCTCCTGTTGAGCAGAAATAGAAACATGGGTTCTTCTAGAAGATGAAGTAGCTTCTTCTCCAACTTTTCTTGGCCTTGGATAAGTGCCATTGAAAATATTCCATAAGTCCTTTGATACTAACATATTCATCATCGTAAAACTCCACATTGGATAATTAGACATGCCCTCAAGCTTGTGTTGATTCTCAAGTCTATAGTTACTCATCTTATTAAGGGTGTATGTCAACTAGGCTCTGATACCAAATGTTGGTATTCTAAGGTCTGAATACCATATGTTGGAAGTGGTAGTGGGCCACAATAACAATACATCACAGATTTATAGGATCTTCCAACAAATGAACCTTAACATACACACCTTAAGACTAAAAAATAGATGAGTGAAAGATAGAGAGAGAATAGATGAGATTTCAAGTGTAATGGTAAGCTATGAGGTTCACCTACACTATCTATATTCAAATGTCAAATTACAATGTGTGAATATGAGACAAACTAACAATATCTTTATCTAGGTAGAAATAGGAACTAGATACAATAGATTATGTGCCTAAGAGGTATGAAGAGTGTGTGTATGTGTGTGAGAATATGGAGAATCCAAACAGTTTAGAAATATTTTACCAAAAACCCAAATTCTGATGAACCTAAATTAGAAATGAGTGAACTAGCAAGTAAGAATGGAAATAGACTTGCTACTCAAGTAAATCAACAATGGATGTTGATGGTATGCTGGTAGAATCTCCAAATATCTCCTCAAGCAGACCACAACTCCTCCAAGAGTGTGCAAACTCCTCCCCCAAGATGGCCTCCAAGATCTCCTCCAATTTCTCCTTGAGTAGCTTGAGAAGATAGCTTGTGTGATACTAAACAATGAGTCCACAACTTCGTTAATATAGTTTTTAGTGTTCCATCTAAAAGAAATTCTCCAAAAGCACTTTCATTTGCGCCTGCCATTGGCCATACTTCAAAAAACTTTGCAACATGCCGACTTCAATAGCTTTTTCTAAAAAAAAAGGGATGATCGCGAACTTGCGATTATGTAGCCGCTGTCTATAGGAATTGAACCCGGACCAAATTGGGGTGAGGAGTAAGGAGTAGCCATTTTGCCTACCATCCTTTGTTGAAGAAAATCAAAATAGGATAAATTTATGTTTCTAAAGCTGTGCGGTTTCGAACGCAAGTGGCATGTATGAGAGCGCACTGTTGTAGCCATGGTGCTAATTAAATCAAAACATAATCATGATATGTTATAAACTTTTGAGTTTTTTGACCGTTGTTGGATATTGATTCCAACACCTTCATATTCCTAAATTCACTTGCAGCTTGCTCAATTTTCATTTCTTTCAAGTTAACTAAGAAACTCACTAAATATCCTTGATATCAGGCTTCAATTATCCTTAAATTCAGTGCCCGACACCACCAAATCTACAAAGTGATAGTGTAAACCTAGATGTCCCATACCATCTAGTTTACATTCTCATCTTCATGCAGACAAACGTTAGCTCTTACTTAAGATTGCTTATCATGAGAAATTTGTTTTTTTAAGTCTAATCAAGTACATCAAAAATCTTTGTAGGGTATACCCTTAATAAGTCGATTTGAAGGTTGAGGCTTCATAGAAATATTTCTTTGATAAGATGCAATCGAAATTATCTTTGTCTATGTCATTTGATAATAGAGCTAGTATTTTCATACTAGATATTATCTTTTGACATATTTGTGCATCTACCTTAAAGGAAATACTCATATGCCCATTCTTAACTTAGTCAAATGGTCATATTCTTAACCATATTGGAAAGTTGTTGTTTGTTCATAGGATATATTTTGGAGTAGTGGTTTTTAGGGTATCTTACAATACTCCTTTTCAGATGTCTATCCCATTCAGTACTCTAGCATGGGAAATGGAAACAAACCTAAATAAGAAAAAATGAAAATGGTACTTATATCTACTATAGCTTCGTCCATCCTTTGCTCCTTTGTAGGCGGAAGTTTATGTGTTTGGATACTTCAAGGTTGAGGTTGCAAAGTTGAGCCATTTTTCCTTCCCAAACTCCATTGTCCTTCCTTTGGGCATTAATATACTTCAATGCCTGATTAAGCATTTAGTCTTACCAAAATCTAAGTGCATACCAGCATTATGATATACAATCCATATATACTTGCATTTATCCACACAAGTATTCTAGGAATGCTCAAGTTCATATTTGCACCCATATATGAAATGCTTTTATACTCTCCACACCACATATGAGATGTTTTCAAAGCTCATTTAATGAGTGTCACATTCATATATAGAATGATTTCTATGCACACTTCATATATGCCATAATGATTTAAAAACCATAAAAAACGAAGCTTGTGTGAAGTTATGAATTAGGTTCCAATATAGCACTCTTCTTTAGAAGATTCGATATTCATTTCTTGAAAAAATGTAGAAGAAGTTACCTTTGTAGCTTTGAACTCATCCATATCTCATAAATATCATAAAAAAAAACTACACATACGTTTATCTTTCTTGATGTATCACATGCAGGATGTAATTAAAAAAAGTATATTTGCAATTTAAAGGAAGAGTAAACTCTTGTCAATGCTTCAAGACTTCATTTCATTGAGAGGAAGCGAAGATACCAAATTCTTGCCTCAAACTTAATGTATCCACCTTATCTCTCACATGGATGCTCCAACATTGAATCGATAGCTTCCTTTATGATCCATTGATTCCTCATTATGTTTCTTCAAGAAGGATATCTCAAGAAATAGTCTTGCGACTGTTATGGTATATATGCTATCTAGAAATAAAAGATTTACTTATTGTCAATTTTGTGAGGCTAAGGCTTGCACGATTAATCACGTATGCAAGCTTTTTCGAAGTTTAAGCACTCTATAAAGAGTGAGGCACAAGATTCACTTTTTTGTATGTCAAGAATTCTTTGATGAGGGGTGGAGCCGATGGCTAGGCTTCTACTGCTTCCCCTATGATATCCATAGTCTAAGATTCTCTTAATTTGTTGTGGGAAGTGTGGAATGGTTGTTGGTGCTCTTGCGGGTGACACTTGAGAAGTGGTGACCATGCATGTTGGTTGCAGACAAGGGATTGTTCCATGCATATGCTTTGATTGAGGGGTTGTCGAGGACCTTGTTTGGCAAAAACATTGCAATTGCACTCGAGTTAGTGCTTGCTCTATTAGAATGTCATAAACTAAGCACTTATAGATTATCCTTGTGATGTCACAACACCTGTTCAAAACTTGTTTATTATGCCATCTTGCATTAGCTACATAGAGCTTGTCCATGATCCAATGAGATGCATCTATCTTGGTATTTGCTGACTCCACCAAGTATAAATTGAACCAAATCTTCTTTTGAGGTTGTGTGAAGCATCTTTCCTTGTAAAGGTGAAGTGCTGCATGCACATTAGTAGAGGAACAAATAAATTTGGCATGCTGGTTGTCATCTAGCTGATATGAAGTATATCTCTTTTCTTCATGGCATCTCGATCCTGGGTCTCCTTGTTAGTAGGAACATGTCTATATTGCATATTTATAGCTTCACTAACATATCTATGAGATAATTTGAATTGTTTAGGTTCTTGTTATGGGAGTGATGACATAACAAAAATCTCAAGAAGATCCTTGTATGCCCTTGGCTATACAGTCTGAGCCAGATAATAAAGTTCATCTTAGGCAATGGTGCATGGAAATAATCAAGTAGTCCTACTCATTCCCAGATGTTTTATAAATCAGTTGAGTTCTCTAATTCCTCAAAATCCTTGGCCAAGATTTGAAAGTGGCCCTTGGTATAGTTGATGTTGCTCTAGCACAATGGTAAGCACCACATTAAGAAGCTCCACTTCCTTAATGTCAATCCACACAAGAGATAGGAGTGATATGAAGATCGTGAATGCAAGATGTAGTGAGAGTGAAGGTGAGAGCTATGGAGATGCACACACACATACACACACACACAAGAAAGAGACAAGCAAGACACAATGGAAGGTTGAAAGTAAACTCTATTGCTCAAGATCACTCTTACAAGCTCAAGCTCACACCAATTCATACAAGTCTACACTAGCTAACCTAAAAAATGAGTTCTCTAGCTCTATTTATAGTTTTTTTACTAGCTTTGACCGGTTTCACATCTAGTGTTTGGCATAGTTAAAAAATAGGCTCTAGACACTATTTGAGGGTCTAAACGAGATCTAAAAATAGCCAAAATTGGTATGCTTGTTCTACCTAAGCTCCTCAAGCTTGAGGACTCCTTAGCTTGCACAAGAGGGAGTGTATAATTACAAAAGTATGTGCTTTTATGATACATATGGTACAAGAGTGATAAAAATCACTGTCTTCCTCTTTGTTTGTGCCTTTGCCTATTGCCAACACCCCCCTCCCTCTCACGTCTATCATCCCTGACAAATCCTTGTTGTGGGGTCTGCATGATATAGTTTTGTAGGAGGTCGTGAGCGAGGGTGTGCTCCGCAATGCAAATTTCTCATGCGAGATCAATTTCTACTTTTTTGTAATCTATGGCATGAGGCTTGTCTGGAGGTGGAAGTTGATAGTGTGTTGAATATACCAGTTGTTCACAAGCAAATAATGGAAGTAGATGTGTAGGCCTTTTGATAAAAACTTCGGAGTGGTACTCCCAGAAGCCAGTTGTGAACATCTCTTCAAAGTTCATCTTATAACATGCGGGTAAGTACTTTATGCAGTAGTGCCAAGCATAACACACCCAGAGCGATGGTGTAGTGCTCATATCATATGCCAAGTCTTGGCTACCATGCTCAAATCCTGGGGTGTTGACATGCTATGCTTTGACGCGACGGGAGCTCTTAAATACATTCTGCATCATAGCAAATATCTTGACAGTCATATGTGCTACAACATCATCCATGCAGTGTAAGGGGGGGAGCCAGTGGTGAATGGTGGTCATCATATAACCGATGATAGGGGATCCATGGGGTGGAGTAAAGTAAGGATAATTAAGCCAATCTTGGCACTGCTTGTTATTTTGAACTTTTACTGTGAATGCCTTCCAGGAGTGGCATCTTGGCATAGGTCCCCAATATGGGTTGTACTTCAAATGCAAGGGTTCCTTGACCCATGTGTGCATGGTCTCCGAATAGGCCTATAGTAACTCCTTGCGCCAATTCGGTTGAAAGATTTTATCTTTCTGCACTTTCGGTGGTAGGTCGTGAGGCTTGAACTGAGTTGCATGGGATGGATTCTTGCTCGTCTCGTTTCAATTGCCAATTGATATTCGGCCATGAGCATGAAGTACGGTTTATATTGAAGCTCGTGGCCTGAGATGTACCTTCAAGGGGCCAAGTGAGTGAAATAAGGTGATTGTAATATGTGTTCCTCGATTATAGCCATGGCATGTAACTGTGCTTTGACCTGTGTAGAGTGGGTTTTACCAAGTTCTTCCACTGACTTAAGCCATGTGGGTGTAGGAAGTTCAAAAGTTTCTTGGCCTTCGTCCGTGACACGTCCACATGGTATGGGTTGTGGTGCATAGGCCTCTTCATATGTTTCCTCCACCGGTATAGAAATAGTTTCTTCTTTAGCCAGAATTTTTGGTGGGGAATCTGGCTTAGGGGGCTCAGAATTAGCTGCAATCTATGCTTGAAGATTAATTACCTATGCGTGTAAAGTATTGATTTGCTCTATAATCTCTAGAGGGGTGATGTTAAGAACTGGTTGTGGTTGTTGAGTAGGTCTTCATTACAATAGAAGTTTATGGTCATCCTGTAGCTTCTGATATGCTTTATTCATGTTGTCATAATCTTCTAATAGTCCTGCATGATCTTCTAACAATATTTGCATAGATTTCGAGGGTACTACTTTAAAGTGGCTAGGGTTAAGGGGTTCATCTGGTCTATCTAGAGCTGCTTCTAGATTCTCGTGATTCTGTTCTTGTAGCTGTTGATTCTCTTCCTTTGCAACTGTGAGGTGTCTTCTTAACAGTCCCATATTTCTAGTGAGAGTATCATTTCTTATTGTTTGAGCCTATAAAAGATTCTCTATATCTCTAAGCGCTTCCTTCGTTTTCTTCTAGCTCGAGGGAGTGGTAGACCTCACATAGCTCTTGATATCGCACATTGAGGGAGGCATTCTCAATGGTTAAGAGTTTAATTGCACCTGTAACTCTGTAGTTGTTTGCTGCAGTGCGTGGTAGCTGGTCCCGAGAGATGCAAATTCATCTCTAACTTGTGCCATGCAAGAAAAAATCTATCGAAAAGCAGTGTTGATCGTGAGTGAAAATATTAATGGTGCAGTGAGTGCAGATGTTGAGGGTGTAAGTGTTGATGCAAGGGGAAGGGTAAAGGGGGATGGGAAGGTGGATGCAGTGGTGACCATGGAGAAGTGCGATATGCCTAAATGGGGTGGTGAAACATATGAGGTAAGTGGTGGTGCGATGGGTGGTGAAATGTCCATGTCACTGGATGTGGTATCGAGTGTAGTGACTGTGAAGAGTGGAGTGATGGTGGGTGCATGAGTGGGTGTGAACTTTCTTCATAGGCTCTAGAATAAGCCTTTCGCACTCTGTCGGCGTGTGAGTCCCGTGAATCTTAAGCATTGCCCGAATAAGATCTTTTGAAACATAAAACTTCTTGTATGGAGGATCATTAACCAATGATGGAAGAATGAATGTTCCTCGCAAGTCCTTATTCTCAGAGGCTTGGAGTGTAGTCACCAAGTAGTAGCATCTATAGAAGCCCGGTTTGGGAAATGGATCACTAGAATATTCCGTAAAACCATCTCTAGCCCAAATACGCCTTAACTCTTCGAAATTCTGGAGCTCTTTAAATTCTTTGGAGAAAAATTTGTATCTGCCCCACTTGATGTTGTCAAAACACAGCATGGCATCAAAGATAAAGTCCGCATCTGCTAAGGGTCCTGCTAAACCTTGGAACCAATGAGAGTTACTGTGAACTTTTTTCGTGGGAGGATCATCTATGGGCATTGGTCCTGGGGAATCCTGAAACTTCGGGGGTTGTGTCGTAGGATACAGTTCAACTAGTAAATTGCCAAAATGACCACTGGTGCACTGGGGCCAGCTATGGAGGATCCTTTTGCTTGCATGATGACTTGAAGTGAGTGCGTAGGTGATCTGCTACAAAAGGATAACACATTAATATGGAAAATAATTAGGATCCCAATAGGGTGAGACCAAAATCCCTTTGCATAACCGATGTGTAACCCGTGTAGCCGAGTGCTATGAGGTGGGTTATGGAATGATTTATCAAAAACTAATGCAGGTCACAAGACACCTTCATGCTTTAGATAATGCACAACATTGCTTGTGATGAATCTTGCATTACAAGTGATGATGGGTTAGTGTGGGTGAATTTATACAGAGTTCAATTGTGAGTGAATTATTACAAGGGTAGGGGTTAGTCAAGATGGATGTTATGTTATACAAAGGACCATGAGGTGGCTTTTGGATACGTTTTGGCATCCATTTCCTAAGAGTTGATGAGTGGGTGGTATTCTTCTTTTGAGATACAAAAGGTCATATTGGAGGTTGTGGTGTCGATGGGTGAAGAGATTTCAAAGGGGTGTATGTTACATGGCTTGAATTTTGGGCTATAATACAATGTTTGGGTACCCAGATTTGTGTGGGTGTGGGTCGATTCGTGAGGTACTCCTTGGCAATCCAAATCTTGTGAATTCTTATTATTGGGGAAGAAGGCCGATGGTACTTGAACTGCCGACTCTGATTCTACCTGGACTTCTCCTTGTCATAGTCTGCACTGTTGGAAACTATTGATGCTTTCTATCCCTTTGGCACCCATACCTACTTGATGCAGGTAGTCTTATTCTGTTGATGTTGCTTCCATCTTTGTGTCATCTTGTATGGTCATCGGCATGGGTTCCTAAGTCGTGGTTGACTCTTTTCTGATTGAGGGTGAGAGGTCTGGTTGACACTCTGCTTTGGAAAAGAAGGGAGGTCCAACACTTGTGAAACTTGCCCATTAGGAAGTGAGGCATTCTGTACCACATATCTAGACCAGTCCATAGTAAGTGTGGAGGAGGGGACATCGAAGGCTATTGTGCCCATTTGTCCACTGATGCAGTCCACCTGACCACAGATGCAACCCACCTGACTGCTAATGGTCCCCATTTTTCCACTGATGGAAGGCCCGAGGGAGATCTCCTAACATCCTTCTGTCTAGCAACTATCCATCACCAAGCTCTCATGGGGTAACTTTGGAAGGAGCATGCTTAGCCGATGGATTTGACCAAAGATCTTCTGGTACTCCATCGCAATCATTTCATAGGGGCTAGGGTTACATACCTCAGGCGGAGTGTTGTTAGGGAAGTTAAGCGGTATCATTCATTGTTGTTCTAAGGTTCCAATAAAAAAGGAACCTTGTCTAAGATTTAGGTCCACTGAGTGATCCTATAGCCAATCTTGGCCAAGGAATAGGGGTTCTATCAAGTCATCGTCATGGCACACTAGGAGCTTCACTGTCATGGTCACTTCGTGTATGAGGATAGGAAGTTCTACCTCACCCATGCAAGGGGTTTCCATGCCTCCTAACCCTATGAGGTATGCCTCAATTGGCCACATTTCTATTCCTGAGTCCTTATAGTGGGACCATCTAATCGCACTAGTCATAGCACCTGAATCAATTAAAGCCCTGAGCTCATGGCAAGGGTTGTCGTGCTCTAGCTTGACTGTAATGAATGGTCTCCTATCCACTATGCTAGGATGAGTAATTGACTTTGTTTGACACATGGCCATGGGGTATTTGGGTGTTTCTTCCAGATGGTTATAATGTTCTCTCCCTAGTCCTTGTCTTCTTAGCTTCATGTGCTTAATGCGTTCTATAGCTTCTACCTGAGCTTCCACGTGTATTCTTTTTTCTTCCTCCTTATGCTTCTTTGCGAACGTGAGTCGTCTAAGCATATCCTCAGTAAGAGGTTCCTGATAAAGCTTGACTCTACAACCACTAATTTAGTTAGGCATTATTTCTCTTTCTAGGGTGGATAAATGTACCGCTCCACTTGTCGAGAGTCTGTTAATGATCATAGGTCCATAACCTTGCTTTTCTAATTTTTGTGCATGTTGTTTCAGTGTATACACTAGGACTAAGTCACCTTCTTTTAAGCCTTTGTCTTTCACATGTGCGCCGAAATAGGCTTTCTGTCGCTTCTTTGCTGCGTATATACCTGTTGTTGTTTTCAACTTGGTTTCTCCTAATTGTTCCAAGTCCATTATCCTTGATGATAATTCATGGCCGGTCCACTGATGTTCTTGTGCAACCTTAAGGGTGGGTATCAAAAATTCCAAAGGAAGCACAACGTTTTGAACAAAAACCATCTGAAAGGGAGTTGCATTGAGTACGGTCTTGTAGGCCACTCGATATGCCCAAACAACATGGTGTAACTGTTTGTCCCAATCTAAACATTTGTTGTTCACGAGTTTTGTCAGTACATTACAAAGGATCTTGTTAGTGCTTTCAACTTGACCATTGCCCTGAGGAGGATATGGTGTGGATTTCTTGTGAATCATCATAAAATCCTGTAACAAATATTCAATGATGTGGTTTAGAAAGTGAGTTCCTCAATTTCTCACTAGCTCTATAGGCAATCCATATCGTGTAAAAACATTTTCAAATAAAAATTTTGCAGTAACGAGTTCCTCAATTTCTCACTAGCTCTATAGGCAATCCATATCGTGTAAAAACATTTTCAAATAAAAATTTTGCAGTCGTGTGTGCATCATTCTTCTTTGTGGCCTTTTCCTCTACCCATTTGGTAAGATAATCTATGGCTACAATGATGTATTCAACATGAGTACCTTTTGCTGGGGGTTAATGGGTCCTACAAAATCTATGCCCCACTTGGAAAATGCACATCCTCCTATCATAGGTTTCAGTGGCATTTCATCTCTGTGAGTAGGAAACTGAGTCCTTTGGCACACATCACATCTCTTAACATAGGTATGTGCATCCATGTGAAGAGTGGGCCACCATAATCGTGCAAATAATATGGCTTTGATTATCCGATCGGGGCCAAAATGACCTCTTGCAACACCTTGGTGTGCAGTCTCTAGTATGCTTAAATAATCACCCTCATGTACACATTATCTTAGGTATCCATCTCTTCCTCGTTTGCATAGATTGTCACCAATAAATGAGTAGTCTTGAGCTTCTTGCTCTACTCTTTGTTGCCTTGCTAAAGACATTCCTTGAGGGAATGTTTTTGTCCTCAAGTACGTCACTAATGGTTCACTCCATTCTAGTGTGAGAGACATATGATATAATGTGGCATATTCTACCGGTGGTCTTTCACAACATACAGGACATTCTTTGCACAACTTATAGATGTTTTCTTCCATAGAAGGCCAATATACTCCTAGTCTATGGAGTCTACAATGTACAATCTTTTGAATGATGTTGCTTTAATGCACCTACATGTGCTAATTGCAACCAATTTGTGTATTCTAATTTGTCTACACAACAAGCAAGAATTTTCTGGTTATCCTGTTTATATATACTTCCTGCTACTATCTGGTATCTTTGTGACTTGGTAATCTCTCCTTTTTTGGTCCTAATCCTTGGATTCTTGGGTCCAAATGTGAGAATAGGGGCAATAGGCTTAGCCCATTTTGGTACTATTTTGAGATTGAATAGGTATGCATCGGGTAGTTCATCTACTATTCCTTGAGGAGCTTCTCCCAAAGTTAATCTTGAGAGGTGGTCAACTCTAAGGTGGGTCCTTCCCTTCTTGACTACTACTTTAAAGTCGTATTCCATGAGTAATAGAAACCATGGTATTAGTCGTTTGGTGTTACAAGGCTTATTGACTAAGTATAGCAATGCCTAATGATATGTGAAGAACTTGAACTTATTTTCCAACAAGTAATGCTTGAAATTTCCGACTGCGTAAATCATTCCTAATCCTTCGCGTTCTATAGTGGTGTAATTCCTTTCTGCTGCATTCAACTCTTTGCTTGCATAAGCTATGGGGAGATTAATATTGCCCTCATTCGTAGTTTCTACCAACACACATCCTATGGTGTAGTTGGATGCATCCACATGTACATGGAATGGCTTACTCCAATCCGGTGTTGTCAATATACGCGCTGAACACAAGCGTCATTTAAGTTCACTGAATGAGTTCTCACATTCATCCGCCCATTCGAACTTGGTCAAAAGAGAGTTCAAGGGCTTTGCTATGATTTCATACATATGTATGAATCATCGATAATATCCACAATGGCCCATGAAGGCCTGTACCTCTTTTACGTTCTTTGGTATGGGTAGGTCTGCAATTGCTTTCACCTTTTCTTCATCTATCGAAATTTTGTTCTTTGACACAATATGTCCTAGAATTTTGCCTTGCCTGACCATGAAAACACACTTTTATGGGTTCAAGCAAACGTGATATTCTCGACATTTGTGAAATACTTGCCTTAATTCTGGGATATGAGTCTGCCTCATATTCGAATGAGCACATAAGTCATCGTCTTAAACTTCCAAATTCTTGCGTAGGAATTCCTTAAACACATGACACATTAATCGTTGAAAAGTGGTGGGTGCATTTTCAGCCCAAATGGCATTAAACAACATGCAAATATGCCCCATTCTGTGGCGAAAGCCATCTTATGTTGATCTTCAAGAGCAATGGCTACTTGATTATAGCTTGAGAATTCAGCATTAACTTTTTTGAGGTTAATACACATGTGCAATTTTCCATTCTTCTTGGGCATGACCATAATGGGGGATACCCATTTGGTATGCTCAATTTCGTAAATGAATCCTTCTTCTATCAAACAATTTTTAAACTTAGCAGCATACTTATCATTGTACGTGTATGGTTCCTATTTTGTAGGTTTGGCATCTGGAGTCATGTGGATTCTATGGGAGCATATATTTGGGTCTACTCCTTTCAAGTCTTTGTAACTCCAAATGAACACGTCTCTATATTCTCGCAATAGGGAAATTAACTCTTCTTCTTCTTCAATAATCAAAACTTGCCCTATGTACGTGCATTTTTCTTCTCCTTCTTCTATGGTGACTATGATTTTTTTGGTTTTCTCTCGATTATCATATGCTTCTCCCATGCCTGCTTCTCTCTTGGGCCTTCCTACCATGATTCTTCTATCTTCTATTTCATACTTCTTGAAGTTCTCGGGTACTTCCATGCGAGGTTCTTCTTCTTCTTTTAACTTAGGTGATTTCTTTCTCTTCTTCTGCGTACTTTCTATATCTTCTATGAGGGACTCATGTCATTCTATTTGACTTTCCTCTCCCTCTTTGGGGGTTTTGGCTTCTACAAAATAAAGATATTTATTCCTCTTCTATGGAACAAAAGGGTTCCATGATGATGGATTCTAGGTCCTCATCACCACTCTCGGCCGATTCTTGGGTCACTTCCATGCATTCTTCTAGGACAAAGGCTTCCTCAACAGGTTCAATCATAAATATGGAGATGTCATATCGTCCTCATTGTTCTTCATTCACTGCGATGTCCATCATCGTTAAGATTTCTACCCAACCGTGAGGCTCGAATTCTTGTTTGGAAATACTATAGGTGCATAAGCTGGGTCTTGAAGAGTTCGTGGATGTTGTTATGAACCTAAATTCATGGCTTCTAATTATTCTTCCTCTTGTTTGGCCACTTTAAACATCCATAGATGAGTATCCTCATGCAACCATGAGGGGTTTGATTCTAATGAGTGTACCGACTCTGTTTCTTCCTATGTCTTATGGATGGTGTTCCATTGTATTGGGGGTACATCTCGATGGGAATAGTATTTAAGATTGACTTTAGTGGTTACTCCTAAATGTTGCAAGTACAAAAAATTAGTTCCCCAATCTTGTACGATTTGAAACTGATGCATGAATGGTCATCCTAAAATCATCCTGTAAGCATGATTTTTCCCAAAATCACAAATGGAAAAAGTATGTTCAAACTCTACACCACAAGTGGTGAGAGATATGCCTTATAGTAAGCCTAATGGCTTCTCAATGTGTCCGTCATCCATTTGTAACTTCATCCTTGTGGGTCTCAATGTTGGCTTACCCCAACGTTTCCATAAAGTAGTGGTAGCGATGGCTACTCTAACCCTTGTAGCCCTTGTGGGTTATTGGAAGATAAGTGTTACCTTCCTCTCCCTCGCTTACATCTCCAATTCTTTCCACTTATATCTCTGGTACCTTCTTGTGTGATACAATCTGGGAGGGAGCAATAGCTACCTCATGGACAACTCTAGTTTAACCTTCAAAAACTCCTCTAGAGTGAGATGACATTGTTCTTTGGTGTTCTTTATTATTTTCGTGTTCCTAGGGATTACCGATTCTTCATTCCTCACTATTATAGTGGGTGCTCTCATGCTAATAGACTTGGCTTCCCAAGGTCCTATGAATTGATGTAATTCTTGCAAAGAATTGAATTCGAAATTTGTCTATTCACTTAGTTGCTCATCCTCTACATCGTCATAGATAGAGGGTATGCCTTGGGGAAATTGTTCCTGCAACTCATCTATTTCTTGAATAGGAGGATGGGTTTCTAGCTCACATCTCCACTTCTCTTCTTGGATTTCTTATAGAAAGCCTGGTGAATACTTATGTATAGAAGACAAGTTGTCTTCCACCTTTGTATTTGGCACATGAGACAGGGATGGTGCATTCCTTTCTTGTGTCTCAGAGATAATAGGGTTCCTGTGCAAATTCTTCTTTTTGTTGTTATTGATCAAGTATTCTAACCTTTCCAGTAGTCCTTGGAAGTGTAATTCCAGTTTTTCCATGTTGTTCCAATTAATATAACGAGAGGCTTCAAACATAGCTTGTGATAATTCTACCATTTTCATGCTAATTTTAGTTCTCTCAATTTCTAAATCTACCCTCGGATAATTCTTACTCATTTCAGCTACCTGGAGTCCTTCTTTTAACCTTGCCTGATGTGCAAAAAACATCATGTCTAGATTTTTGAGTATTGGTTTTGCTAGAATTGATCCTGATCTTTGAGCTAGATTCTCCCAATTAGATTCTTACAAAGTCAATTCTAGGATTTTAGCTCTAGATTCCTTTAGACTTACTTACAACTGAGCTATCTTTTCACTCCACTTTCTCTTGATTCTCTCTCGTGAATCCTTCCAAGATTTTGTCTTTCTACTACTAGACTCTCCAACTTCAATAATTCTGACTGTCTTTTCAAGATTAAGCTTTTGATTCTGCAAGAGCACTTGGGCTCTTGTTATAGCTTGGTTAGGTACGTATGTAGGGTTGTATCCATCTGAGCTATGTACATTACCTATCACAAACCTAGTTCCTACCAGTCTGACTGTTTCCTGAGGGGTTTGTTTGAAGTTGTGAATTAACAAAGAAGTATCATGTCTGATTCCACTTTTAGAGAATTTTGTGGTGAATTACTCTAACAGGTGATGAATATCTCTAAATTGCCTTTGTTGCAATGGTTGGAACCAAGTTAAAGCTATGTTCTTTAACATTAGTCCAAATGCATTGTATTGCATGAACATGTCTTCTACTTGCTCTGTGTGCAATACCTGCTCAAATTTGGCAACATGGTCATAGGGATCTCTTGTCCCATCAAAGTAAATTTTCATTGATTTTACTACTTGAGTGCAAGTAAAGTTACAAGGCTAAGGATCATCAATGATTCTTTGTATGTACATGGTTCTGGTTAATTTAAATGTGCGGGATATTTTTTGCTTTAAAGATTCTAACATATCTTGCAAAATATGCTGTTCTACAAGGTGTATATCTGCTTATGCAGAGCTAGAAGCGATAACTTGGGATAACAAAAGATTAGCTTGATTTTGCAAAAATGCTTCTTGCAGATAGAATTCGTTGGCTAATGTAGCATCACATCATAACTTCACATCGTCAATCTCTGCATCAATTCGGGAGATTTGCTCCTGTTGTATACCTAGTTGCTTTTCTCGGCATTCTAATTTGTGGGATTTGAACTGCATGGTTCTAAAGAAATCTTGTCTTTCTTTTTGAATAGCTTCAATATCTTTCTTCAGTTTGATGGTCTGTCCAATTTCATCTTCCAGTGTCCAACTTTTATGGAAGAGTTCTTCAGTCACCTTCTTCAGCTCTGTCTCTACTTGTAATGCTTTCTCTGCCAGCACTTGACAATCCTGCTCTACCGTAAGGAACTGACTTCGATCAAATAGGTTTCCTAGAGTGTGTAGAGCATCCTCCTTGTCGGTTACTGCTTGTTTGAGTTGAATGATCTCAACATCACGAGCTGCTATGATGGCATCCTTTTTTATCAATCGCCCTTGTGAAGTCGTAATCTACTCCTACGATAAACTTGCATCGGCTTTGATAGCTAATACCTCTTCTTGGAGGGGTGCAATATCTGCTTCTAGTAAATTGGCTTTGGACTTGTATTTTGTACACAAGGACTGGTAGGCATCATGTATTTGGTGAGGGAGTTGTTTGGAGAGGTGTATAAGGAAGTCCCCAATTTGGGCTAATTGAGCGAAGGAGTGAGGGATGATAGAGGTAGAAATGGGTCTAGAGGGATTAACAGATGCAGTTGTGAAATAGGAAGGGGGAGAATAGTCAGGGGAGGAAGGGATGGGTTAGGAATGGCTAATGGCTACCGAAGATGAGGCAAACCAGGAGGAGTAGGAGGTAAGGGCACTTTGGATGGGGGAAAGAGGAGGTGGCATAGCTTTTGGTGAAGAAGGAGGGATAGGGGGGGTTACCGTAACAAGTTGAGCATCCGGATGAACCAACACTTCCTCAGTTTGTGTTTGCTCCTTGAGAGTCACAACATCCGTGACTGTGTGGAGTACGTACTCATTAGAGTTGGTCTACTGCTAAACAATCATATCGACGGGTTGAACATCTTCCATAACCGTGTATGTAGTAGCTTGATCCTTAGGAGAGGGTAGGGCGGAAAGGATGGGCGCAGAAGACGCGGTGTCCTACAGATTAATAGTTGATGATTTTTGTGCTTGACTCTGTGAGGGGTTGAGTTTCCTACACTTCCCCCAAAAGAATTGCAGGAGATCGTCATTGTCTTCAACCTCCATAACTTGCACGGATTCTTCGTGGAACAGGAAAGTATGCATTGGAGGAGGCTACACATGGTGAATCACCGGAAGAAGGAAGGAAAGAAGATGGGGGAGTCTAGTTCGAGGAATGTCACCCTTCGCAAGCTGCTAGGAGATTGCTTGACATTCCCGATGAATGCGCCAAAAAAAGAACAACGACTAGTTAATTGCTTTGTGGACAACGACGTCGATCATAGAGTAGAACGTGTGAGAAATGATGTAGGTGCGTTTATGAAGATTGAGTGCAACAGCCAAGAATTGTAGGGCTGAGCACCCCGGTTCAAGGCAACAGAGAATTGCAAAATCGTTAGACGATTGGCGTGGGAAGAGTTGCTTCATGGTCGTCATCGGCAATAGGGGAACATATACATTGCCCTCTTGAGGGCGATGGAATCCCTTGGCTACGGTGTTCAAGGTCACTATGAAGCACAAGTTGAGGCATGTAATCAGCCAACAGGTCTGTCTGGGGAATGTCGGCGATAGCAATGATTACTTGAGGAAAGAACGGGTGACATCTGATCGAATGCCATGGCAATTTTGCGAACACCAATAGCCGACGTGCTCGCAAAAACTCGCTCAACTTGGGAGCTAGTCCAGCACGAAATGTGGTGATGTTTGCTAGAGCTTCCATGACGAGTGTGGAAGGGGAATCAAGCAAGAAGAGAAGAAGAAGAAGATCAAAGTCAAAAACTGCTCAATAAAGAATGAAGATCATAAAGTGGAAGAACCACCCTCTGCCCAAAGCCCCACAGGGGCACGCATCATGCAACAACACTAAACATCCAGGTCCTGAGGAATGGAATTAAAGGACGATCAGAACCAAGACATTTCATGGGAAGGACGAACCAGGGCCAAGAAGTATCCATGAAGAAGTGCAAGACAATACTTGGCAGGTAATAATCCTCCCGTTGATAGCGTGCGTTGTCAACAAAGTAAACAGGCTCAGAGCAATACAACAGGTCAGATATGTGAAGACAAAAGACAAATCAAAAGACCAAAAGTTAGAAAGAGGTAGAGGTTGAAAAGTTGAAGAGGGTGACTAAGAACCGCACATTCTTAGTCATTGGTGGCGTGCGTGGCAGCCCTACTGAATACAGCAACCCAGATATGTGATATAAGGAATACCAAGGGACAAACAGAAGCAAAGGACATACCTCGGATAAGATAACCAATTGTCTGACAGTCCTTGTTGCCGCTTCGACGCTAGGTGCATGTATTCAGAACTCTTAAACGAGCTACAAACGAGAAGCAAAAGCCTCTCAAGGGACGATGGAGACAAAGAGGGGAAGAGTGTTGCAGAGCAAAGAAGCACAAAAGAAGATCCCTAAAATTTTCAAATTAATGGGCATAATTTTTCTTCTTCAAAGACTTGGAAAATTCCCTCAAGCCATGTAAATGCACTAGAGGAGTCCTCTAGATGCATAAGCCTAACTCATTGTAATATATTCCTTGTAAATTAGTAGGAAATTCACTTTTTAGTAATAAAGTGCCAGTGTCTTGTGTGAAAGGACCAAATTTAGGGCACATGTATATAAGTCACTTTGTGACTCTTTGTAGGGACTTTTTGCCATTGTGAAGAAGGAGAGCTCCTGATTTTCAAATTGGCTTCTTTCTTGCAGATTTCCATCTTCTCTTTGATCTTTGATGTGTGCGTAATGCTTGGAATGTGTGTGTAGGACTGTTGTCTACCCCTCCCCACTGTTTTTGAGCTACTCTAGTGTGTGTGTGAGCTTGTAGGAGTTGTGGAGTGAGCATAGGTGTTTCCCGCCATTCACTATTTTGGTCATAACTTGAAGCACAGTTGTCAGAATCGAGTGAAACTACCTCCAATAGATGCATCTCATGGAGAGCCTCAAAATGATCTGCTATTGACCATATTCGGAGTTCGAAGTTGGGAGAAATCCTCGATTTACTAAAAACTATTGTAAGTGGTATCGCGACAGACACTTTCAGTATTTCGGTGAGTTAGAGAGATGGATTGGTCTTTTCTCATGCATAGAAGCTGAACCACTTCATTTTCCATCATGTGTGCACATGTCCTCATACACTTGGTTAGGTCGTTTCATCAGATTGACAAGTAAGCGTGTGTCAATTTCCCACTATACGCACTTGTGTGGCAAATGAGGTTTAGTCTCTTTGGCACAAGTCCTTAAGTCTTCCTGACGTAGGTACACAACGAGCAACAGAAAGCGAATGCAGAATACAGCAAGGAAAACATAGAGCACAAAAAATCCCAAAAAAATTGCCAAAATTAGTGTAGTTCAGTTTCTTTCACCAAAAAAGTATAAAAACCAAAAAAATTCCAGTTCATTTCTCACTTGTCAGAGAGCAGTATCGTGTGAGAACCAGCGACCGGTATCAACGAAGCTGTATCGTGCAACCTGAGCCCTCACATTCACGTTGTGACCTCAAGACTTGGTTAGTGCAACCTAAGGGTCAGTAACATGCAAACTTGAACCTCAAAAGTTGTGAAAATCTCCATTTATACGTGATTATTTGCACAACCGGTATCGCGGGGGGGGAACAGAGAGTTTGGAGGACTTCTTTTTATGAAACAAGGGTGTAGAAGTGAAGAGGGGTAAGAGAAGTGCAAGGGGGAAGAAAAAATTTTGATTTTTGAGATATTTTGGCTTGAGTATCGCGATCGATTGAGTTTTTGGTATCGCGATACCAAAAATTCCCTTGTATCGCGATACTCACTGAAGCATCGTATCGTTGACTACTAGCCTTGGTATCGCGATACCACTCATGGTATCATATCACCGGGCTGGTGTTGCGATCTCACTTTACCAAAGTGGTATCGTATCGCGGTCCACTTTTGGTATCATATCGTGCCTTGTCTAGTGTAGTGTCGCTATACCATACTAGTATCGTATTGTACAAGTTGGTGGTATCGTATCACCACTTGCAACAGTATCGTATCATGCGGCCCTTAAGTATCGTATTGTGCAAGCTGGTGGTATCGTATCGCCACTTGCATTGGTATCATATCGTGCGGTTTTGCGGTATCGTATCGCATAACTGCTGGTATCGTATCGTCCCCCACTCAAGTATCGTATCGTCAAAACAGTTGGTATCGTATCGTGCAAAGTCGGCGGTATCGTATCGCCAATTGCAGCAGTATCATATTGTGACTAGGCCTGGTATCGTATCGTCTAGTCTTCTAGTATCGTATCGCCAGGATAGCCAGTATCGTATCGTGATCAACAGTGGTATCATATTGCCTAGTTCTCAGGTATCGTATCATGAGCTGGTGTGGTATCGTATCGTGGACATTCTAGTATCGTCCAAAGCAGTATCATCCAGAGTTTAGAAGCATTTTGAAGGGCAAACTTGAGGCATTTGAGGAGCCACTTAGGGAGAGTTTCAGAGACCTAGAGAGCCTCAGGAGGGTGAATGAACTTGAGGTTAGGGAGAGTGCTAAGTAGCCGAAGAAGTGTCATATCTTCTGTAGGAAGTGCCGCTCAGGTTAGTCACCGCTCCGTCTATTCAGACACCTCTAGTGACTCAGAGGAGGAGATACCCATGGCTTCAGAAGACATGCAGGGACCCGCTCCAAGTAGAAACTTCATGACCACTATGGAGGGAGAGTACCGCACCTCCTTACAGTACGTTTCTACTAATGCCCAGGAGATTCCCATCTATGTGGATGGCTTAAACAGATCTGTGGCAACACCTAGAGGTAGGTCCCAAGTGACACGAGTCTTAAGAGGAGACTTGATACCTCAAGATGACTACCTATTGGAAGTCTATCTGATCCATGGAATGGACTTATTGCTTCAAACAGATTCACCAACCCAATGAAGAAAAAAAAGCCCGATGACATTTTATGAGCTAAAGGATCCAGAAGACGAGAGTAGAATAACATACCTAGATAAAAATCCTAGAAGATATTGGTTGGTTGATGCCATAGAAAGGGCTCAACTAAAATACATGGGTTTGCCTGTATTCCCTTAGAGAGACCAGGCAACCACCTCTTAGAACCCCTTTGGAACCCAACAAGAGGCAGAACACACCATGTCAAGACAAACTAGCCAACGGAGTGTTCCAAATCGTACTCATGTGCAATTTGCGACTCTAGGAGTGCAACCACACAATCAGACCCACCCTGGAGTAGGTAATCAATACCGACCACCAGTAAGACCATGACCACCAGTAGGAGGGCAGCCTGAAATACCCCCTGCTAAACCAGCAGTTCCTGCCTTCCTTGTAATGCCTAGATCGCTAGAACCAATGAGAAGATTGAGGTCTATTCAGGTGGCCAAATGCGTAAGAAATCATTATGACGGATTGGGTGAACCCTACGATCACATCGCTGAATTTAAACAAGTTCTAAGGGCAGGACAAGTAGACGACTTCTTCGTGCAGTATGAGTCTTTCGGACTCACCCTCACAGGAACGGCTCTGACTTGGTTCCAATCATTAGACCCCAACCAATTTGGAAACATGGAGCAATTTTTTCAAGAATTCATAGGGGAATTCACTAAGAGAGGGATTAAACACAATTCTACGTCTTTGATCCATAGCTTTAAACAAAACCTTAATGAAACGGTGAAAATGACCACCCGAAGATTCAACCAATATGTTGATAGATGTCAAGCCGCAGAGAGACCCACTCAGCAAAAAATGATATCATTATTTTTGGATGGACTAACGAATGGAACCCTAAGAACGCTAGTATATGTGAAGAGGTTACAAACCCTGAGTGAGTGTCTTCAAGAGTGCATTGACCTAGAAGAAAATCTAGCTGAGGATCTCAAGAGCACACCCAGCCCCACTAAATCAGAAGACTCTCAAAGTACTATTACATCCAACTCCAGTAATGTGGAAGAATTAGCGGAGTTGGTAGCAAAGAAATTGGGAGTCCAAGAACATAAAAATTACCAACACCCGGCCTTAAGAGTGCCCATGTTACGAAGATGTAGTCTATGTGGAGGAGATCACCCTACACACATGTGTGTGCGAGGAGGGACCGATGCACATCAGCCATATCCATACAACAGACAGCTTCAACAAGGAACTGCCTTGTACTGCCACATAGAACAAAAATACACCAATCACACCACAGAAAATTATCCATTCAATAGGCAGGCACGGCATTTGCAACTTCCTCAGTATCAACCATACGGATCTCCACCTGGAGAGCCAGGCAAAGAGATGCCTAGGTACAATCCCTATTCCACACCAACAGGAGCACCGAGGCCATATGAGCAAGTACCATATCCACCACCCCAACCGGTGTTAGGACCACAACTGTCACAACCTCAACAAGTGGTACCAGTGAAGTATGCCCAACCAGAGGAAAATTTGGAAAGAGCCATAGTGCTAGCCTCAACGATGACCAGTGTAGAATAAGCAAACCCTGGATATGAGCTGCCCCCACGAGATTACTATCCCTATGAAGCCAACATATTAGAGTATGAACCAACTTATGATTCGGCTTACTATGGATATGAAAGCTATGATCAGGGCTATGGAACGGAGGTAGCAACTTTGATGTATACTGCACCGAAAGCTCAACCACCCGTGAGACCACCGATTAGACCACTCGTGCCGAGAGGACCATGTTATAGATGCGGAGGAGACCATTTTATTAGAGAATGTCATCGACCTTATAATCCACCACCCCCTAGGACTTGGGAAGGATATTGCAATGATTGCGAAAAGGAACATCTTTTCAGAGATTGCCCTAAGAATCCAACCAAAGTCCAAGACACTGCACCAATTAATGTAATTGAAGTGATAGAAGCACCTGGAAGTGATAAGGAATACACTGTGCCCTTAAAGGCCATTACTCGAGCCCGAACGGAAGAACATAAAGGAAAACAACCAGAACGGGAACAAGAAAACAATGGAACAGCAAGTCCCAAAATTTAAATAGTTGAAGATTTTGAGGACCCACGTGAGAGTGCCCAGAACACAAAAGCACAGAAATGGAAGGAAAGAAGAGAAAAACTCAAAGATAAATGGATGAAAAACAAGAGTCAAGAAAATAGGAAACAATTCCACCGCTTATCCAAGAAGCAGAGAAACCAGGATCAATTTTAGCTGACCCAAAACCTGACGACCTAGACATGTGGCTGAAAGCTTACCAAGCTAGGATTAAGACTGGACCAAATGAGGAGCAGCATGAAAAACTTTATCCACAAGGAGAATTAGAAAAGGAGAGACTTGCTACATGTAGAAAACTTATAGAGGTAGCACAAGCAACCCTAGAGAAGACTATCCCAGCCCTTCCAGAAACGAGGATAGCAGATGATCAATACAAAGAGTATGTCAAAGCCAAGGATAAAGAACCTAAAGAGAAGGATGACAAGCGTGAGCAAACAAGAACCCAGGACGAATCAATGTCAACAATACCTGACTTAGAGGCTGAATGGCCAAAGGAATTATGGAACAGAATCCGAGAAGAACAATGGAAGAAGAATGGAGTGACTAAGCCTCCTTTTGAGGAACTGGATGTAGAAGTTTATCAACCAAATCCCAATGTGGAAGAAGTATATGAGGAAGTATAAAGACTAGACAGAAATAGAGAAGAAGCTCAGAGCATTTCAACCTTACCAAATTACATGGGAGAATACGAAAAGGAGTCTATGATAATCCGAGCACCCACAATACATGGAAAAGGAAAGGGAAACTCAAAAAAGAGTTCACACAATCTAACGGAACTTAAGAAGACGAAAGTACAATGCAAACTGGCCGTGGAAGAATTACTTCAGGTTAAACCGCAATTATGGAAGCAATTAGCGAGTCAATTGGAATTAGGGAAAGAGAAGGAAGAAAAGGAAGACAAGGGAAAAGCAGACACATCTAAAATACAAATTCCAGTTGATAAGGTGGGAGAATTTAGTGAAGGAGACGAAGGTAATACATGCCTACCTATCACTTACAATGAGTACATGACAAAGGCAATCCTAGATACAGGTGCGGGGGTAGGAATCACCACCAAGGAGATTTGGGAGAAATGGGGAAAGCCTGCCTTACGACCAACATGCATGAAGCTCCAATTAGCAGACGGTCATGTGGAGAAACCTTTAGGAATACTGGAAAGAATCAAATTAACCACCGGTGGAGTGGAATTTGAACACACACTAGCCATCTGTAAATTTGAAAAAGCTAACAATTACGAAATGATATTAGGATGACCCATCATGAGACAAATGCGGGTAGTGCAAGACTAGGGAAGAGATTCATTATACCTGCAACATCAAGGAAATACCACCAAGATAAACTTGCACACTTTTCATATCAAGATGTTCCTCCACTACAATGGAATCCCATACACAAGGAGGAAGATGACCTATCCATTCATAGTGCTGGATCAAGAGATCAATCATGGATGCACGAGGGCGCCTAGTTGTGGATGTGTAAAGAAGCTAAGAAAGAGGACAACAAAAGACAACTATGGCCAATAGGACATCCTAACTACAGACCTGTAGAGGACCCAAGGTATATGCCTCAAATCTTTCCTGATGAAACCTTTGAACCGCATGGATGGATGGAAATCTTAGCCACCTTAGACGTGTGTGTGAATGAGGAAGTACTAACTATGAACAAGTGCATAGATGAAGAAGGCTATGATGTGAATTTATACATGGTTGTCCTTCAAGAAGTGGAAAAAGGAGAAATCTTGGAAAAAGAATGGAAAGAGGAATATGCGAGTATAGAAATGGAACCAGAATTCAATTCAGAAGAAAGCTATCTAGACACAATTCGAACCAAAGAGAAGCAGGAACCGACAAAGATCTTGGCAATAGAAGCCGCACCCAGAGTACAAGAGCAAGAGGAAAGAATGAGTAAAATTGGGCCAGATCCAGATCTGTTTGAGGTTCCTGAACAATTTTAAAAGATATGAAGTAGAAGAGAGAAAGATAGCCATTCAAATGCCTAAACGAGAGGCTCGAGACGGAGAAGCATACGACAACAAAGAACAAACAAAAAAGATCATAGTGATAGTAGAAGATGGAGAAGAAAGATGCACATACATAGGCAAAGATGTGTCAGTGGAAGAGGAAGAAGAACTACTACAATTGATCCGAGAATATCGAGACGTATTCGCATGGACATATAAGGATCTCAAGGGTGTGGAACCCTCAATTTGTTCTCATAGAATACCAATGACAGCAGATGCAAAACCATCAAAACAATGCCCTTATACATACAATGAGGACTAAAATTAAGGAAGAAATAGACAAGCTACTAGCGGCACGATTCATATATGAAATAGAACACACCACATGGGTATCGCCACTAGTAGTTGTGCCTAAGAAGAATGGAAAATTGAGAGTTTGCATTAACTTGAAATAGGTCAATGTAGCCACCATACGTGACATCTACCCATTGCCCATTACGGATCATCTATTGGAAAGAGTCGCAGGGAAAGAAGTATATAGCTTCTTAGATGGATTCTCTGGATACAACCAAGTAGCCATAGCTATAGAAGATCAACATAAGATCGCATTCGCGACTGAATGGGGAGTCTATGCTTTCCGAGTGATGCCTTTTGGACTCACTAATGCGCCTGCTACTTTCCAATGATTGATGTGTCATGTTTTCAAGGAATTCTTGAAAAAGAGCATGGAAGTGTATGTCCTATGTACCTATTCAAATCAAAGATTAGACCACATTCCTGAATTGTGGAAGATATTTAATAAATGCCAACAATATAGAGTCTGTCTAAATCCGAAGAAGTGTGTCTTCTTGGTAAGGCAAGGAAAGATCCTAGGACACATAGTCTCTAGAAATGGAATTTCCACAGATGAAGACAACATTAAAGTCATCTTAGAGCTTCCTAAACCTAAGAATGCGAAAGAGGTACAAGAATTTATGGGACATTGTGGATACTACTATCGATTTATCCACATGTATGCCATAATCGCTAAACCCTTATATGGACTCTTAAATCAATTCACTTGGACAGAGGAATGTGAGAAGGTATTCAATGAGTTAAAGAAGAGGCTTAGCATGGCTCCAATTTTGAAGACACTGAATTGGAACAAGCCTTTTCATATTCATGTTGACGCTTCTAATTACACAATAGGTTGTATCTTAGCCCAACCAGCAGACGAAGGGAAGTTAGATCACCCAATTGCCTATGCGAGTAGACAACTGAATCAAGCTGAGAGAAATTATACCACTACCGAACGAGAAGGATTGGGAATGGGCCCTGTAACACGGGAAGATTGCTAAGATGGTTCCTACTATTGATGGAATTCGACTTTGAAGTGATATTGAAAAAAGGAAATACCCATGTAAGAGCAGATCACCTTTCTAGGTTGACACACGGAGAACCACCAAGTGGAGTGCCCGATGATCTGCCAAACACTTATTTATTTAGCTTGGAAGTGTGCCCCAAGTGGGAGAGAAACTAATTCACATACTCACTCATGGCCCACAACACTCAATCAATAAAGAGAGTAAAAAGGAGATTTTACAGTCGAGGAACTTGCACATTATTGCTGGAAGCGTGTATTACAAGGAACCCAATGGTGTATTGCTAAGATGTGTGGAGGAAGATGAACAATTGAAGTTAATTGAATAAGCACATGTGAACAAATGGAGGACACACAAAGGAACTCATGGAGCTATTAGGGAATTAAAGCGATTAGGAGTATACTTGCCTCACATGCCTAAGGATGTTCATGACTACGTAAGTAACTGTGCAGAATGCCAAGAGACAATCCCCGAGGATCATACGTCCATACCTTTCTCAACGATAGCACCCAATTGGATCAAAACATTGATAAAATTCCTAAAGACAAGAGAGCATGAGGAAGGAGTTAGCTTAGCGATAAAACGATCCCTAGAAGAGATGATCAAGGATTATGTACTCATGGGAAGAAACTTGTTTAGAAGAGGAAAAGACAACCAATTACGATTATGTGTGCATGAAGGAGAATATTTACCCATATTAGAGATGGCACACGCAGGTGCGGCAGGAGGTCATTTTTCAGCTGAGAGAACCGTGAAAATGATCCTCTTCGCGGGCTTGTGGTGGACAACTTTACATATGGATGCTGAAACATATGTACAAAGCTCCGAGACATGCCAAAGGGCTAAATACCCAATTCGGAGGGATAACATGAAATTGAGACCTATGGTTTGTGCTAGAGCATTCTCTAAATGGGGTATTGACTTCATAGGACCCATTAACCCACCAGCCAAAGGGTCACATGCCAAATATATCATAGTAGCCACAGATTATTTGACAAAGTGGGTAGAGGCAAAGGCTACTAGAAAGAATGATGCTCAAACCACGGCTAAGTTTCTTTTTGAGCATATCTTCACTCGTTTCGGATTACCAATTGAGATTGTGAGTGACTGAGGAACGCACTTCATTAATGAAGTGATAGAGTCTCTAATGAATGAGTTTTTAGTGATCCATAAAAAATCAGCCCCATACCATCCCCAAGCCAATGGTGAAGCAGAAAGTTCCAATAAGGTATTATGCACAATATTGACAAAGTTTGTCAATAATGGGAGGTCTGACTGGGATAAGCAATTGCATCATGCAATTTGGGCCTTCCGAGTCGTGTACAAGATTGCCATTGGAACTACCCCATTCAATTAAATGTACAGGCAAAATGCAATTTTGCCAATTGTTTTTTTAATCCCCACTTTGAGAGTAGCCCAACAGTATGAATGGACAAGACATGAATTATCCCAACAACTAGACCAAATCGAGAAGCTGCACGAAACTAGGTTACAAGCTGTCGCAAGAATATATGTAGCAAAGAGAAGACAAAAGGCATATTATGATGCACATATAAAAGACAAAGGACTTAAAGAAGGAGACCTAGTCCTGGTTTACACCTTAAAGCAACATGCCAAGAAGTTACAAAAACACGGATATGGACCTCTAATCATAAATAGGATCTCTACTAGTGGAGCAGTTAATCTAGCCACTTTAGATGGAGACATTCTTCCTAACTACATAAGCGGATGTAGAGTGAAACGGTTCATGGAGGCATTGACGGATCAAATGTTAGCACGTCTTGTAGGTGCACAAAATAGGAAGAAAGAGGAAGAACGGATTAGAGAGGAGGCACGGCAAGAAGCCCTAGAACGCATCAAGAAATGGAAAGAATGGATTAGGCAAAGAGACGAATAGTATCTCCAAGGAGAAGAGCTTATCCCTATGGCTAATTACCAAGTCCATAAATCTGACACGACGAATGTCTACATGTCACAGCCTTATTTAAATCTAGGGATTGGCAAGATAGAGTACAAATTGATAGATGCCTTGATAGACTCAAGAGCAGGACTTAGTTGCATACGTAATACGTTCATACAAGATCTTCAAACGATTATGACTCCCACAAAAGCTCATATGATAGGAATTGGAGGTCAAATCATAAAATGCATTGGAGCAACAACAATATCCCTCCACCTAGGAAATTCTTCCATGGAACAACGAGTCTTAGTGTGCAGAGATGAAGATTTAATAGAAGATTTGATCCTAGGACAGGATTGGATCATTGAGAATGAAGTAAGCATTGACCTAGCTCAAGGCTATATTTCAGCCAAGATAGGGCACAAGGAAATTTTTAGTCTATTAGGGGAGAAACCCTTCACAACAACCAAAAGCCAACGAGAGCGCAGAAGAACGCAAGGAAGAGGTATTGGAACATGATTCCAGTCCCAATACCTCATAAACCAATCTAGAAGAAACAGAAATCTCAAACCCTAATGTGCCCAAGGAAGAGGTGAAATCATCCTATTCAATTGGTGAATGTGATGGAACGATGACATGTCACTGCAATGCACCGCATAATTGCTAGGTTTTCAATTGAGGCTAATGCACTTCTCCTTACAAGTGCAGATGGCTTCTGAAGATTCTGAAGCAACAATTCAAGAGGAAGTATTGGAATTTCCTCTCCAGAGTATCACCAAAGCAAAGGAACATTGGTTTAGAGAAGATCAACCGGCTCGGGAGTATCTCTTCCTGGTGACTATTAAAATAATGGATATGGATCATCAATTCCCCATTGTGTCCCAAGATTTTAAAGTAGTGCATGAGCTTCCAAATACCATTGACATCATGAAGAAAGCGGGTCTACACAAATACTTCGAATTGCCGATCTACAAGCCCGACTTTCAAAGATGCACACAAGTCATGAATACATTACAGCCAGCACTGCATGACCCATTGGTGCCAGAGGCTAGAGTTATGGACGGCGTAGGTGAATGGGTAGTCATCCAATTTACACACGACTTGATAAAGGAAGCTTTTGGATGGGAAAAGGATGGCAACACGATAGTGAAAGAAGAGAGTCCAGGGGCAAAGACCAGAACCTTTACAGACATCAATAGGGTGGACATAGAAGAGGAAGTCAGACTAGTCCACCAGCACTTCTGCTTCCCAAATATGCATCGATACACGGCCCCTCAGAAGATTATTGTCCAGCTACTCTCACATGCCATCAAACAAATTGGCAATCAAATTAATCTGACTCCTTACATATAGGAAAGACTATTCGAGACAAAGAAGCAATGGAATAGCAAGAAGTTCCTCAATGGCAGTGTAGCTCTGACAATATTGATTTACCATGCTTTAGGCATTAGAGAGCATCTGCAAGAAATTCCATCATCGACTGCCATTGCTAAGTATGCCAAAGTCGCCACAGTTCCTAAAAAGAAAAGAGGAGTCAAGATTGTTGAAGAAGCAGAAACTAGCTCTCAACCAAAAATGAGATGTACAAAGAGACTAAGGGAGGTAAAGCAAGTAGAAAAAGAAGTTCCAGCAACGAAAAGGGCACATGTTCTTCCGAAGACCAGGATTGAAGAACAAAGGCCTATTACAGAAGAAGACTTAACCAAAGCCTTGGAAGATACACACAAATATACGGAAGGTCAAATTAATCTACCAGTGCAAGGGCACCATTACCAGCAAACCCAACAAGAAGGAGAAGCTAAAAAGAAGCTCACCAAAGTCCATCGATACAGAGAATTAGGGTTGGAAAATTCAAGCTCATCTTCGGATGCACAAGGAGAACCTAACCCATCATTATTGAATGTGGATATCCAAAGTGAATCTAAGGATGATGGACAATGGGAGGAACTTAATGCAGTCGAATACAATGAAGAAGAAGAAGGCATAAAGGTGGAAGACAACACTGCCCACCCCACTCAAGACACCGCAAGCAAGGAAGTAAACCAAGAAGGGACACATGTTATCAAACTCAATGAGACTTCCACCATTCACATCATAGAGACAACACTTATAGGGGATGGGTCAATCACGATACCAAAGAAAGAGCCTGAAGAAGCTACACTCGAAGAATCAGAACCCTTCACTTCGATAAGGGTTGTGGCAGAACCCTCCCCAATGGATGTCACATTTCAAGGGAGTGCCACTAAAATTATTGATCTGGATGAAGATAAAATAGAGCCAAAAATACAATTACAAATTAGACAACCCCACAATGAAACCATCCATGTAGAGCAAGGAAAAGATGTACAAACCGGAGAAGCTCCAAGCATACCCCGAACATGGTTGAATGTCGACATCGCCCACCTCAAGCCAGTAGTGCAAGATATGATCAGAACCACAATGGATACACACAATTAATGCTTGAGGCTGATGAAGACTACGATCAAGCGATGTAGGACAAGCATGAGCTTCAAGAAAGGGATAAGCACCTTTCAGCAGAATTAAAGCTGGCATGAGAACAAATAATACATAAAGAAAATGAACTTCAACAAGTCAAGAAGTAGTGCACAACTTTAGAGACAGAAAATGCAAAATTAAAACAACAGCTACAGGAATTACAAAAGACATATGAAGCGAGCGAGACTGAGAAGACAAGGATCAATGCAAGAAGTAAGATCTTAGAATCACAAATCAAGCTATATATGGAGGAGGCAGAAAACCTAAGGAACCGAAATAAGGAGCTCATGACAGCTCTTCTAAGTGATCAGTCCATAGATGTTCAGGAAAAGCCAGAAAAAGACATCAAGGAACTAGAAGAAAAGATGGCTAAGTATGAAGATCAGCTCAAGCAGGAGCAAGCAGTCATCGCTGACTAGGAAAAGAGGTACATGGAGGATACCGCAGCTCTAAGGACTAAATGGAAAAAGGCTGAGAATCGCTATCTTATGCAATGTAAAGAAGACACTAATCACCTTGATATTGTTGCTCAAGAACTTCTCAAACACAAGGACACTATTGCTAAAGCCAATGAAGAAACCAAGCAAAAAGAGGAGATGATTAAGCAACTACAAGAGCAGCTAGAGTAGAAGGCAATTGAGGGGACACCAGTAGTTCCAAAATTCATAGAGGCTACTGAGGAGACTGAGGTACGTCCTCTCTCTCCCCCCTTATATCATTCGCCACTAAGGGAGGAACATGAGGCCCAAATTGAACATAATAATCTGGACATTGCAGAACTGAGCCAATCAGAAAGGGCACTACTAGTGTCCCAGCTTACTGCTGAATTCGAAGATCAAATAATCCAAGTCATGAAGGAAGCTAAAATCGAGAGCAAAAACTTGGATCAAATTTTGAAGTCATTTAGTGTAGCATATGGACTACTTAAAGAACAAACCCGACAATATATAAAGAAAACGACAAATAAGGATCCAGACAACAACCTCCAATTCAGCCAAGATACATTCAAGTATACTCAAGAAGAATTCAAAAAAGCTGATCCCATATGGAGGCGCAAAGTCTTGGAAAATAATCCTACACTGCGGGTACAGTGGGAAGCATCACCATATGTGCTTCAGGTCAACCCATCTTTTTGCCCAGTACCCCGAAGACGCTCTTGGATGCAATTTTGGGAAGGAAAATGCCAGGGAAGCATTAATAATCAATGGCTGAATTATCCATTATTACCTAGTCCACCACACAACTACCTACCGACGGAAGAGTACATTGTAAAAACAATGGAATTTTGGATTGCAAGATATGCGATGGTACCTGATTTAACAGTAAAAATGACGAATAAGATTTTCAACATGCTACTAACAGTAATTAAAGTCTTCCAGCATGCAAAATATACTTTTTTAAACTTCATTGGCATTACACAACGATTCGAAGCGCTCATTTTTTATCTTTCAACCATTCCGAACCGCTTAACACTCATGGTGTATTATTCACGACTTATGTTTTTGCCAAGTACATACATGCAAACATTCGAAGAGGCATTTTTCACGGGCTTCTTCGAAATTGATTCAGAAATTTTTGTCAAGATGACTTCGAACCTTAATGCATGACTGGTGGCTTATGAAACTAGCTTTTTTGCAGATCACCGACAAGCACCAGAAGATGGAGTGAAGTCCAGCCAGTGGAAGGAATTTATGATATGTCACGCCAATTTGCTGAATCAAAGAGAGCAAGCAACCATACAAATGTACTCACGTCACCACAAAAAACCTATCGGGGATGACAGAGTTCAGGAGGAGGGACGTGTGGAAGGGGAATCAAGCAAGAAGAGAATAAGACGAAGATCAAAGTAAAAAACTGCTCAATAAAAAATGAAAATCATAAAGTGGAAGGACCACCCTCTGCCCAAAGCCCCGCAGGGGCACACATCAGGCAACAACGCTAAACATCCAGGTCCTGAGGAATGGAATTAAAGAACAATCAGAACCAGGACATTTCATGGGAAGGACGAACCAGGGCCAAGAAGTATCCATGAAGAAGTGCAAGATAATACTTGGTAGGTAATAATCCTTCCGCTGATAGCGTGCGTCGTCAACAAAGTAAACAGGCTCAGAGCAATACAACAGGTCAGATATGTGAAGACAAAGACAAATCAGAAGACCAAAAGTTAGAAAGAGGTAGAGGCTGAAAAGTTGAAGAGAGTGACTAAGAACAGCACATTCTTAGTCATTGGTGGTGTGCGTGGCAGCCCTACTGAATACATCAACCCAGATATGTGATATAAGGAATACCAACGGGCAAAGAGAAGCAAAGGACATACCTCGGATAAGATAACCAATTGTCTGACAGTCCTTGTTGCCGCTTCGATCGCTGGGTGCGTGTATTCAGAACTCTTAAATGAGCTACAAACGAGAAGCAAAGGCCTGTCAAGGGACGACAGATACAAAGAGGAGGAGAGTGTTGTAGAGCAAAGAAGCACAAAAGAAGAGCCCAAAATTTTCAAATTAATGGGCATAATTTTTCTTCTTCAAAGTCTTGGAAAATTCCCTCAAGCCATGTAAATGCACTAGAGGAGTCCTCTAGATGCATAAGTCCAACTCATTGTAATATATTCCTTGTAAATTAGTAGGAAATTCACTTTTTGGTAATAAAGTGCCGGTCTCTTGTGTGAAAGCACCAAATTTAGGGCACATGTATATAAGTCACTTTGTACTCTTTGTAGGGACTTTTTGCCATTGTGAAGAAGGAGAGCTCCTGATTTTTGAATTGGCTTCTTTCTTACAGATTTCCATCTTCTCTTTGATCTTTGATGTGTGCATAATGCTTGGAATGTGTGTGTAGGACTGTTGTCTACCCCTCCCCAGTGTTTTTGAGCTACTGTAGTGCGTGTGTGAGCTTGTAGGAGTTGTGTAGTGAGCATGAGTGTTTCCTTCCATTCACTATTTTGGTCATAACTTCAAATCAAGTGAAACCACCTCCAATAGATGCGTCTCATCGAGAGCTTCGAAACGAGTCTGCTATTGACCATATTCGAAGTTCGGAGCTAGGAGAAATCCTCGATTTACTGAAAACTATTGTAAGTGGTATCTCGACAGACACTTTCAGTATTTTGGTGAGTTAGAGAGATGGATTGGTCTTTTCTCATGCATAGAAGCTGAACCACTTCATTTTCCATCATGTGTGCACATGTCCTCACACACTTGGTTAGGTCGTTTGATCGGATTGACAAGTAAGTGTGTGTCAATTTTCCACTATACGCACTTGTGTGGCAAATGAGGTTTAGTCTCTTTGGCACAAGTCCTTAAGTCTTCCTGACTTAGGTACACAACGAGCAACAGAAAGCGAATGCAGAATACAGCAAGGAAAACATAGAGCACAAGTACACAATAGTGGAAAAGAGGGAGAAGAACTTGATTAAGTAAAAACACCGCATGGAAGCACGGGTAGAAAATGCAATCATCACCAGTGGTTGGGAACATGCATGCATAAATACGACATTCACGCATTAACAAAATCCCAAAGGTGAAGTGCGACGGCTAATCATGGTTATGTAATAAAATAGGAATTTTACGATCAGAAGGTCAACCGGAATGCATGTAATGGAAATGGACGTCATGTGACAAAACCAACATAAACCGGATGAATAGTAATAAAAAATACCAATAAGTAATTAAGATGAAGAAGGCATATCATAATACAGACAAAGTTTCGACCCATTTATGGGTTTATGAAGAAGAGTACAATTTAAAGTGGATAACCAAAAATTAGTGGGTCCAACCTGAGCTGCAATACGGTAAGGAACAAACCATTGAAGCTTAAACTTGCCCACTAAACTATTAGACTTAGCATTATAGAACATAAGTAATTGTCCTTTGGTAAAAACGCAAGTTCGGAGAAATTGATCATGTGTCTTAGCTTGGCTCAGTTGCACTTCTTGTAGCATCAGAAAACTTTCAAGTCGTTGTTCATCCAAGGACTGCAACACATTCAACCGGAAAGGAAAGGACTCTTCCGGTAATAGCTTATGATCCAGTGCGACCCTTAGACTAGGTACCACCAACTCCATGGGTGCAATGGCCTCTAGATCATATGCCAATTTAAAAGGCATATTTTCTGTAGCCACTTTGTAAGTAGTATGGTAAGCCCATAGGACCGCAGGAAGGAGTTGATCCCAACGCTCTGCACATTCCAACACAAGTTTCTTTAGCATGTTAAGAAGGGTTTTATTGGTACTTTCAACAATTCCATTGGCACGAGGATAATACAGAGAGCTAAATTTATGGACAATCTTCAGGGTGCGGGTAAGCGCTTGCATTAAGGAATTAACAAAATGTGTGCCTTGATCAGAAACGATCTCTAAGGGAAGATCAAAGCGAGTAAAAACATCAGTCATCAAACATTTGACCACCACTGATGCAGTTGCAGACCGTAAAGCCCAGGCTTGAGCCCACCGAGTCGCATAATCAGTACAGGTAAGTATATACCAATGATTAGTAACCATAGCAGGAGGTGTAATGGGCCCAATGAAATCCAAGCCCCACTTTTGAAAAGGCTCAAGGGGAGAGAGAGGCTACAGTGGGAAATGATGCCATTGTAAAGGTTGCCCCAATTGTTGACAAGCATCACACTATTTGACAGAAGCAGCAATGTCATGCTGCATAGTGGGCCACCATAAGCCACTATGTAGAACTTTCCGGTAAGTAAGATCTACCAAAAAATGGCCGCCGAAAGGAGTAGAATGGGACATGTCAATAACCGAAGGAAATTCATGTGGAGGGATACAACATAAGAGCGCACCAGATGGATCCATGTAATACAAATTTCCTACAATGATCTGAAATCATCGACTATACATCGCTAGTTTACGGCGAGTAGAAGTAGAAGTATTAGTAGGAGAGCTTCCACTAATGATAAAGATCATAAGAGTATCATAATATGAAGGTGCCACAGGGAGCTCCTAACAATCATCCTATACCAAATCAGTCGTGTAGATAACAGGGGTAGTATCATCAATTCCATGGAAGTTCACCGGAATCAAGCCGAGATAAGAAATCAGCAAGAGCATGTGCTTACCTCGGACGATGTACAACCTCATAATCAAATTCTTGTAGCAACAACACCCACCTGGCTAATCTGCCCCCTAAATGTTACTGGCAGACAAGATAAACCAGAGCTGCATGATCCACATGAAAGGTAAATGGTTGTCCCAATAAATAGTGCCGTAATTTCTTCACCGAATAAACCAAACCCAAACATTTGCGCTCAGTGACGGAATAATTCCATTCAACAATACCTAATCATCGACTAGCATAATAAATAGGAGGGAACCACTCATCATGTTGTTGTATGAGCACACTACCGATGGTGATGTCCGATGCATCCACAAAAACATGGAACGGAAGCTACCTATTCGATGCTTGAAGAATAAGAGCCTGGGTTAAGAGTGTTTTCAATCGCTCAAATGCAATTTGGCACTCCTCAATCCACACAAACTGTCAAGGATTACTTGTAATCAACTGATTTAGGGGTATAGCTACATGTGCAAGCCACCAAAGATATCATCCATACCAGCATATCTGTCCAAGGAATCGCATAGCTTCCTTTGGTGTCATAGGGGCAGGTGCATCCAAGACAGCTTTCACTTTATTAGGGTCCACTTGAATGCCTTGCTACGAAATGATATGACCAAGCAATTTGCCACAAGAAGCTGAAAAGACCGATTTGTTGGGATTTAAGCACAAATGAAACTCCCTACACTTAGAAAAGTAGCACCATAAGTGATAGAGGTGAGCCGATGCGTCAAGAGATAATGAAAAATCATCCAGATACACCCGCATAAATGTGGTTAAGTAGGGAGAAAAGATTTCCTGCATGCATCGTTGAAAGGTACTGGGAGCATTGTGGAGATTGAATTACATCACCGTACATGCATATATGCCCCATTTTGTAATAAACGCAATCTTTGGTATATCCATTTTGGCCATGGGCACCTAATTATATCCACTATAACCATCCAAAAAGGAATACATTTCTCATCCAACAACATCATCGAGCATCGTATCCAAAAAGGGAAGTTGAAAGGAATCAGGCACTGTTTCCGCATTTAATTTTCGGTAATCCCTACAGATAAGCAACTACTTGTTTTTCTTTGATAATGACAATAGGAAAAATCCATTCTCCATGCTCAATGGGTACAATGAAGCCAACTTTTCAGCAAATGATCCAATTCAGCCTTCACTTGAGCAATATAATTGGGATTCATGCGATAATTGGGTTGTTTAATTGGACGCGCATCCGATTTCAGCATCACACAGTGTTGATAGATGCGAGGGTCCAATCCTTTCATATCTCGATAGTCCCATGTGAATACATTTTGAAATTCTGTCAGCAACTATAATAGATCATTTTGAAAAGTTTCCGGTAACCCACCCTTAAGCTTGACCAGTCGCGGTGTAACCTCATCTCCCTAATTGCACATGATTAGCTGATCTTTCGGTACATAAAACTATCGGGGCATGGATATATCCTCTTGTGACTGGAATAATTGGTGTAAATTTGTGGCATTCAAAACTTGATCCAGAATTGGCTCCACTTCTTCGATAAGCAGAACTACCATACAAACAGCCGGATTCCAATTATCTACAACCACTTGTAAATCGACTGTACTCAATGCTAGCAAACCTTGGATAGCATTAAGAAAAGATTCTTCTTCATCATCTGAAAGTACATCCAACATATGCAAAGGTTCGGCCACGTAAGGTCGAGCATGAGGGTTGCAAAGCTTCATCTCATCCAAGGATACCACATATTTTCGATGATTGCTCTTGAAAATAAGTTCGTGTACAGACCAATCCTACAACACTTTGGCTTGTTTTAGCAAGGGCCTCCTGAACAATAAGTTGTAATCTAGACCAGAGTCAGGTAATTCTAGAACAATAAAATTCATTTTGAACATCGTTCCCTGAAAAGTAATGGGTATATCACACACCAAGCCCACTGGATCAACCCTAGATTGCTCTGCCATTCTCACAAAAAATTGAATAGGTTCAATCTGAGTCCATCCTAACTGTTTACAAAGTGCGGCTGTAGCAATATTCACACCGGAGCCTCTCTCAATTAACACTTGAGTAATTTTATGGTTTTTATACCATACCGTAATTAAAGGAACAACATGGTCCACTGTAGAATCAATTTCTGGACTGATAGTTGCCGTAGCAGGTGTACACGAAGATCTTAGACTAATTTGTTGCTGGAACTATTGTCGTACGCTTGGAACCAAGGCTAATAGTTGCCCCAACTGCATTGTAATAGATGCCTACGATAAACTATTCCACACAAAGTCAAGATTCAATGTACCCAATATCGAATTCGGTGGACTCTCCGATGACACTTTCATCGAAATTCTTTTGGTGGTAGATTCGGTACTGTCTGCTAGACCATAGGTATTGGACGGGGGAAGACAGTTAGTTCTTGATTGGCCCACGTACTAGCTTTGGTAAAAACTCTCTATTTTTCTCGAATGCCAGGCTCAAAAATCTCAGCAACCGGTTGTAACTTCTTGTCAGACCATGTTTGAATTGTTGTCGCTTGTGTATCTATTGCTGAAATATATACCATATTTGCCATTGGATGATGTCGTTCTTTTCTTTGTTTATCATACTCGGACGCCTCTTTGCAATATCTATAGATATGTCCAATCTTCCCACAGAAATGCAATCTTGGTGGTTGAAGAGATATGCCTTCACTCGATTGGCCTGAGTTCCACTAGGTATGTCCGAAATTGTTTACTTGCAATCCCTTATAGGCTTTGTAACTTTGGTATGAAGTATTTCTCAAATGCGGTGGTACATAGTGGGTAGCTTGTTGTCCTTGCTCCTGTATTATGGCATGTACGATCGTTCTAGTCTGTACTTTGGCATGGACACCTTTCGGTAGAATGGCTTGTCGTATTACAAATAGTGCAGTACATTTGGTTTAATGCACATGCGGAAGTAGTGTTTCCCAGGTTCTTAGATTTTGTGCAATACACCTGTTTCAATGGATCCTCACTCGTGCTCTTGGACTCCGACTCCTTTAACCAATCCCAATCTTGAGTGAAACCTCCAACTTTATGCTCCAACTACAATGCCATGGCTATTACCGCATCCAAGGTCATACCACCCACACATCGTATAATAATTACTTGTTTCAGTAGAGGGTTTAATCCAATAATAAACCACTGAGTAATCACGTCATCCGATAGGTTAGCATGCACTGACGGAAGTTGTCGTAGATGAGTACGGAGTAGAGTTGCATACTCCTGCACATTCTGATGTGGTTTTTGTCTATTATTTTGCAAATAGTCAAAGATCTCAGCCGCATTTTTCTTCAATAAAAAATGTTGTAAGAAGGCATCCTTAACATCGTCATATTGACCAAAATGATTAATGTCATATTCGGTTAACCACCGAGCAGCCTCATTAACCAGAGTAGATTGGAACACTATGGCCTTATATGTCGGGTCCGCTCGATAGTTGACTACAACAAAATTGATTTCAAAAGTACACACATGGGCATCAGGATCATCACCAGGAAATCCTCCAAATTTCGTATACGTAACTCCAACAGGTACCAATCTTGGTGGTATGATCTGCTACTGATGTTGTTGTTATTGTTGTTGTTGGTGTTGTTGTTGTTGTTGTTGTTGTTATTGTTGTTGTTGTTGTTGTCATTGTTGTTGTTGGTGGTGGTGGTGTTGTTGTTGCTCTTCTTGCTGGTGTTGTTGTTGTTGCTGTTGTGACCCACTCATGTTGTTTAAATCAAGAGGAAGTATCACTGCCGAATGATTTGAACAAGTTAAGCCTAATTGATGTTGTGTCGTCTCGCCACCTTGCAAGTTCTCGATAATCTGATATCGTTAAGTCGATCACACACGCCTACACCCAACTTCCATTCCTCGTAGTTGACTTTTGAGGTGAACTTTTCACTGAAACTTTCATCCAACAATACTCTAGTTTCTTCAAAATCAAAATTCAAAGTAGAGCTATGACCAAAATTCTGCAAGCTGACCCCGAAATTTTCCGAACTACCACCAAAATTCCACAAATTGCTATTGGAATTTTCCACACTCTCATTGGAACCAGCGATTACTTCCCCAATGTTACTTTTCGCGGATGAGGTTGGTTGCACTTCTAGTATACCCTGTAGTCCTTGCACAAGGAAATGCTGAGGTGGCACTCCACTAGCCCATATTTCCTACTTTCCTTCTGACAATTGTCCATCACCACTACCACCAGGAGGTGTTCCCTATCACGAGGAAGGAGATAAGGAAGAGAGCTCACACACACACACTCACTCTCAAGGAGAAGCACACACATAGATTGAGGCAAGGAAGAATGATGTTCTTCTTCTTCTTCTATTACATAAAAAAGAATGTACAAGAATGACCTAAAAAACCAGAATACAACAAGTGCAATATATAAAGATCAGTACATAAGGAAAAACGTAATGTCCGCGAACGAGTGAGCTTGCAAGGAACAAATGTGCCATCACTCTTGGTAGATAAATCTAATAAAGTTCAATGAAGTATCCCTGACATATACCGGCGTGACCACTATACATGTCAGAGAAACAAAAAACTGGTATGTGTCATCCTAGATCATCACATGTTGAGCTTGATATCTCAGCACTCCCCCTCAAGCTCAACGTCATATCCTATAATCCCAGCATCTCCCGAAACTTCTTCAACTTCTCAACTCCAAGTGCTTTGGTGAAAATATCAGCAACATGCTCATCTGTTCTCGCATAAACAAGATCAATATCACCTGCTAATACTTTCTCTCTGATGAAGTGATAATGTACCCCGATATGCTTTGTTCTAGCATGGAAAACAGGGTTTTGTGCTAATTGTATGCTACTAAGATTATCACAATAAATGGTGATAGGCTTTTGCACTTCCACACCTAAATCCGCAAGTAGCAACTCCAGCCATGATGCCTCACATGCTGCCATTACAGCACCTCTATACTCAGCCTCTCTACTTGACCAAGCAATAGTGGGTTGCTTCTTGCTGCTCCATGTAACAGCTTCACTCCCAAGTGAGAATAGAAATCCACTAGTAGATCTTCTATCTGGAATGCTACCAGCCCAATTGGCATCAGTGTATCCATAAACCTGCAAATCTACACCAGCCTCATAAAACAATGCATAATCCAAAGTAGCACTCACATAACATAGAGTGCGCCTCAGAGCATCCAAATGTGGCTTCCTGGGAACCTGCATAAACTAACTTTCAAGTCCAACAGTATAACTTAGATCACATCTTGTAATTATGAGATATATAAGACTTCCCACAATTTTCCTGTACATAGTAGCATTTTCCAATGCTTCACCTGATGTAGTGTCCAACTTCAAATTATGATCTAATGGCATTGAAATTGGCTTACAATCAGCCATACCATACTTTTGCAGCATATTCAAGGCATATTGCCTTTGCGACATCCATATACCTGTTTCTGTATGTATAAACTCGATGCCCAAGAAATAGCATAGCACACCAAGATCTTTCATGTCAAATTCCTGCATAATAAGTTTATTTACCTCTTTGATGCTTCCTTCATTATCACCACCTACAATCAGATCATCAACATAAATAGCCACAATGTTGATGCCATCATCAACCTTCCTTGCATATAGTGAGTGATTTGCATCACACATAGAAAATCCAATGCTAGTAAAGTAATCAACAATCCTTGCATGCCATGCACGAAGGGCTTGCTTCAGCCCATACAAAGCCTTTTGCAACCTGCAAACATATTTTGGATGCTTTGAATCTTCATATCCTTGTGGCTGGTCCATATATACTTCTTCCTGTAACTCACCATGTAGGAAAGCATTCTTTACATCCATCTGATGCAAAGTCCATCCTTTTGTTGTAGCTAATGCAACAACAGGGCTGAATGTTTTCTCATAATCAATGCCATATGTCTATACATATCCTTAAGCTACCAATCGTGCTTTATACCTGCTTATGCTACCATCAACATTATGCTTTACCTTGTAAACCCATTTGCAGCCTATGGGTTTCTTTGCTTGCGGCAATGGAACCAGCTTCCATGTATCATTTCCATAACGTGTAGCCATCTCCTCATCCATAGCTTTTTCCCAATCTGTAATTCCAATTGCATCTTCAAAGCAAGAAGGTTTAGCATCTTGTATTACCTTTGTCATGTAGGCACAATGACGAGCCATATAACTATCATATGTCAATCATTGCACTGAATTCCGCATCCTCCCAGATCTTCTTGGTCTTGGGTCACTTCTCCTTGTATCATTTGCATGTGCTTGAGTGTGTACAATGCACAAGAGTAGAAGAAATAATCAAAATATGCTTTTGGAATGAGTTTGACACACAACAGTGGTACCTCCTATTTTTTAGGGCTATGTAGAGATAGACCCCAAGACACAAAAATTGAGATTTCTCCAAATCTATTGAAATCAATGCTTTGAAAATTTGTACACACAAATTAGAGAGTAATAAATTTCAAGTGAATGCTCATTCATACAATTTGGATCTCTGTAAAGAGAGAAGTAGCCTCTGCAAGTTTATTGTTGTTGAAGATGATGATGTAGGGAAATGAAGGTTCAAGTTAATAATGGCCACAAGTGTATGTATATTGCTTCTATGTAATGTACATGTGATTTGAAGTCTTTATATAGAATTTGGAAGTGCTCCATAACTTCTACAAGTGGATTTTGAATTCAAATGAAGGGTGGATTAATTATTGAAGAGAATCAATTCACTTTCCTACAATCTCGAAAAAGTGAAGATCTAGTTTGATCTACTTTTAGGTGATTGATTGATTGATTCAACCACCTCAAATTCGTGGAATTTGAGCTCTCTTTTTCTCTGCTTACATGTGCAAAGCTCTCGGCATTAACAATGGTAAATGGTCCATAAAAAATTTTTAGAAAAATACAATAAATGAGCATAAATAAAAGAACGCTTCAATGTATATTTTGACATAATCCAAGAGATAGCTCTTTGATGTAGATCAAATCCACCTCAAGCATAGTGTAATCTTGATGTTCCAATAGCTCCCCCTCAAGCTAAAGTATGCTTGAGTCCTCATTCTCTAATAGGTTGAATACCTGCCATTGATTTAAATCTGCAAAGCTTTATTGCATCAAGTGACTTCATCATCATATCTGCTACTTGCTTTTCAATTGGAACAAAAGAAATGTTAATCTCCTTTGCCATGAGTTTCTCCCTGATAAAGTGGTGATGGACCTCTATGTGTTTGGTTCTTGCATGGAAAATAGGGTTTGCTGCTAGATGCATGGAACTTACATTATCTCCAAATATGTGAGGTTTGGAACTCACAAGTCCCAAATCTTTATACAATGCTTTTAACCATATTTCTTCTTGAGTTGCTATGGTCAAACCTCTCAATATATTCAAGAAAAGAGATATTATGTTTCGATCAAACTTCCTCTTTAAAAATTAAAAAAATAAAAAAAATAAAAATCATAAGTAACTGCATATTCTCTGTTGATGGAAGGACTTAAACTTGGAGTACATCAAACCTTGGAAACCACCTAAGCAATGAAGCTTTCATATATATGACAGATTTCTATCCTTATCTTTTGCTATCGATATCATTGATGGATTCTTTGAGTTAAAGATCAAAGATTGTCCGTGGAATGGACCATTGATAGTATCAATAATCAACATGAGACAAGTTAATTCTAAGTACAAACGAATACATGAAACAACTTGCATAGTCATTGACTTGACTTTATTTTGGTAGGATCAAATTCGACTCTCGATCATTCAATCGGGTGAGCAAGTGGTTCATCTTCATTTCTCCATTCTTAATAATGGTGTCTCTCTTTCATGCAATTGAAGATTCTACACATCCAAAGCATATATTTCTTGATTTCTTGTTCTTTGTAAGCTTAGCCTACAAACCTAGGTAAACAATAAGTTTGTACTACGTTGTCACACTTCTTCTCTTCTAATGCACCTTTATTCATTCAAGCTCAATTCGGCTTCCACTACCCTTTGACGTTGTATCAAAACTCTAGGCTGGATATCAAATTAGTGTTGATCATAGTATAAGAGCAACATGTTTTGTATTGAACCATGTTTTTTGCATGAATTATACACTTAATTCAGTCTAACCATGTTTATCTATGTCAAGGAAGTTTTTATTGAAATGGTTACTCAGGTGATAAGATGACACAAGTTGTCAGTAAATGTGACAATATTCCATATAGGAGCAGGTTCAAATGAAGTGAAGAAATTGTGTTGGGAGGTATGATATGTTTGGTTGCACCGCTATCAAAATATCAAACATAGGAGACTATTACATACCAACACTACTCATGAGAAGTTGGTTCATAGATTCAACCAATAGTAGACACTCATTCTTCATTTTGACACCCATTTTTCATTTTGAACAAGGTTAACATATTCAATTTTAGGTGCATAGGCCTCTACCATTCTAGCCTCTTTCTTCTTTGCCTTTTTTGCAAGTATTTTAGGAGAAATCTTAACGACATGATCATTTGTATTACAATAATTGCAAAACTATTTCTGTGTTTCTTTTTTTTTGTATCTTTATCTTCCTTTTGCATGTGAAGCATTAACAAATTTTTGCTTAATAGTAGAAGAAATCTATTTAATTTTGCCCTCTAACTAAAAAAGCTTGATCTATAATATGCATAATTGAATTTTTTTTTGTCTAAATTGATCTTCATAAGGTTAAAAAAGGAACCATGCATGGGCATTGTAAGGATTCCTAATTTTAAGGACCAAATCTAATTCTATTGTTATTTAATGGAACGAAGTACATTTAATAGGGCACTTTTTAGTATGCTCGAGTAGGCTTTCTTTTAGGCTTTACTAAGCTCATCTGATCTCTCTTTTTCTAGAGAGAGGAAGGGAATCTACTTTCCACATCATCAAACTCGAGCATGTATGGAAATAAAAAAATGACCTTTTAAAAAAAGCCTCATTTTCAATGTTTATTTACTCAAAAGTGCCCTCTTTTTAATATTTATGTCAGAAGTCATATTTTTTAGCTCATTTTTTAAGTTTCTTTTTGAAAAAGTAATATTTTCAAAATCTCTCCAAAAGTAGAGTGCCACATCATCAAATTTCTAACTATGCTTTGCCAAAAGAATAATGTTTTTGAAATTTTCATAATTTCCAAACATACTCAATGGAAAAAGAGACTATGACCCATCTACATATAAGAAAAAAAAATTCCCTATACAACTCATGCTCTAGAGTCCCTCCCAAACAGATTTCCACTCTATTTTTTCATAATCTTGTAATTTTTAATAACAACATAGAAGAATAGATGAGTAGACAAAGTTGAGAGAAAAAATGTAGAAAAAGGTAGATGTAGACTAAGAGATAGAGAACTCAAATTCTCATATTGCCAAGTGTAATGCAGTTACAATGATGGTATTGTTCACTCGTGTAGTGCTCCTAGTGTGGAGCTTAGATGGTGATCTAGACAGACTCTAGATGAAGGGCTTACTAGTGTGCAATGCTATGTGAAGCTCAACCACTCGTGTGTCCACTAGTGGATTTTGCTTCATGCTTGGTAGCTCATGTATATATTGGCTAATGCTTTAACTGATAATGGATTTTTCTTGATACCTGGCACAAATAAAGCATTCAACAGTGTAAAAGAATTACCATCAATAGTAGTCAGAATGATCTTACCAAATCCCATGATAGGATAAGAGGATTTGCTGGCACATGTGATAGTATTCCCTATATGGGCAGGCTCAAGTGAAGTGAAGAAATTGTGCTACGAGGTAATATGTTTGGTTGCCCCACTATCAAAGTACCAAACATCTCAGTCTATTGCACACATATCATGTTCATGAGTGTTGGAGATAGACATCTACGGAAGCACGCGAACAACACAAGGAAGCAGAAGAAGCTTGGAGCACAACACACAATACTGAATGTATTACTAGAAAATGTACAAAGATTGTGAAGAGAGATGGTGGATGCAATCCAAAGATGAGTAGGTGCTGCTACAACCAGCTTCACACCAGCCAACTGAGACTTCAGAGTTGATTATTAGACCCTTTAAGCTTCCTAAATCCACCAAAATATCAGCCAAGTACTTTGGAACATGTATCCCAAAAGTTTAAGTCAAGACAGACTAGTTGCGAAATGACTAGCTCCCAAAACTTGCCATTTTTCGACATATACCTGCTGGAAAAAATGAACAGTGCTATCAACCTGGTAGGAATTAGAAAAATTCCTTTTGGGCATAGCAAATAGACTTAGCAAGCTTCCCAATCCAAGTTAAAACACTTCAAATGATGGACTGAGCACTGAGAACAAGATTTATCAATTTTTGGAACATGCCCACTATTCTCGGGGCTCTGCAGAGATAGACCAGTGAGCAGTAAATTACCGATAACTTCAAAACTATTAATCCAATGACCTTGAAAATTGATATGCAGAAACTAGACAGTAAGAGCTATCCAACGCACATTAAATCACTAAAAAAAATTAGTATAGCTCGAGATATGACCTTCTAAAAGTACTGCTCTGAGTAAGTATAGCAGAGAACAAAATAGAGAAGTAGATGATGATAAATGTATAGATTCACATATGATTACAACCACATTGGCAATGAATCTTTGCAAAATGGGAGTAGAATGATAGAGCTATGGAGTAAGCTCTTTAATCTCTACAAAATGACATGAAGTGGTCACGTACAAGGCTTGCTAATTGCCTCTTCCTTCTTGCTCCTTTTATAGCTATTCTTGGAGGGAGTTTTGAATTCGAATTCGAATGGCTCCACCTAAAAGTGATCCCCAAAGTTAGGAGATATTCCCTCAGCTCAAAAAGTCGTGGGTTTTGGTAGTTAGAGCCACGAAATTGCTTTTACATCATGCATGAGGTAAGCCATTCTTTTCCTTCTTTCTTTTTCCATTTACAAGAGATAAAATGAACTCTTTTACAAGAGGTGTTCACATGACTACTCATGTGACTTACAAATGAGGGTGATATCAAATCTATCAAGCATGTAGGCTTGGGTAAAATGCACCAACAGCTCCCCCTCAAGCCTAACATGCTTGACCTTCAAATAAGTCTTCAATTGTCCTTGATTTCCTGCAAGACAATCATCAACTTGAATCTACTTAATTTTGTACCATCAAGAGCTTTAGTCAACATGTCGGCACATTGCATATCTGTAGAGACATAGGATAGTTGAATATCCTTGCTCAATAGCTTCTCCCTTACATAATGGTAGTGGACTTCAATATGCTTGGTTCTAGCATGGTATTCCGGATTAGCTGCTAGATGTAGTGAGCTTGTGTTGTCACCAAAAATGTGAGGTGTTGAAGAATGAAGTCCAAGATCTATGTACAAAGACTTTAACCGCATGATTTCTTGAGTTGCATTAGCCAAACCTCTATATTCGGCTTTAGTAGAAGATAATGCCACGGTTGGTTGCTTCTTCGATGACCTAGAAATCATTTTTGAACCTGCAAATGATATATGTTGGTGCATTTTACCCAAGCCTACATGCTTGATATGCTTGATATTATCCTCATTTGTAAGTCACATGAGTATTCATGTGAACACCTCTTGTAAAAGAGTTCATTTTTATCTCTTGTATTTGAAAAAAGAAAAAAAGGAAAAGGATGGCTTACCTCATGCATGATGTAAAAGCAAATTCGTGGCTATAACTATCAAAATCACAAATTTTTGAGCTAAGGGAATATCTCCTAACTTTGGGGATCACTTTTAGGTGGAGCCATTCGAATTCGAATTCAAAACTCCCTCCAATAATAGCTATAAAAGGAGCAAGAAGGAAGAGGCGATTAGCAAGCCTTGTACGTGACCACTTGATGTCATTTTGTAGAGATTGAAGAGCTTACTCCATAGCTCTATCATTCTACTCCCATTGTGCAAAGATTCATTGCCAATGTGGTTGTAATCATATGTGAATCTATACATTTATCATCATCTACTTCTCTATTTTGTTCTCTCCTATACTCACTTAGAGCAGTAACTTCAGAAGGTCATATCTCGAGTTCTATTGAACCTTTTTCAGTGATTTAAAATGCGTTGGGAAGCTCTCACTGTCTAGTTTCTACCTATAAATGTTCCTGGTCATTGGATTAATATTTTTGAAGATATCTGCAATTTATTGCTCACTGGTCTATCTCTGTAGAGCCCCGAGAATGGTGGGCATGTTCCAGAAATTGATGAAACTTGTTCTCAGTGCTCAGTCCATCAATTGAAGTGTTTTAACTCGGATTGGGAAGCTTACTAAGTCTATTTGCTTTGACCAAAATGAATTTTTCTAATTCCTACCAGGTTGAGAGCATTGTTCATTTTTTCCAGCAGGTGTATGTCCAAAAATAGCAAGTTTTGGGAGCTAGTCATTTCGCAACTAGTCTGTCTTGACTTAATCTTTTGGGATACATGTTCCAAAGTACTTGGCTGATATTTTGGTGGATTTAGGAAGCTCAAAGGGTCTACTTATCAACTCTGAAGTCTCAGTTGTCTGGTGTGAAGCTGGTTGTAGCAGCACCTACTCATCTTTGGATTGCATCCACCATCTCTCTTCACAGTGGTATAAGAGCATAGTCAAGCAACATGGGAGATGGATTTCCATCAACAATTGACAAATTGGATCGAAACAACTACCCGGCATGATCTCTAAGGATGGAGGCTTACCTTCAAGGGAGGAATCTATATGGATTCATATCTGGAGATGAAGCAATGCCAACCATGAGGAACAAAGGGCAACCATCACATGAAGAAGTGGAAGGACTTTCGAATTGGTGTTCGAAGGATGCACTTGCAAGGTCCTATATTCTAAACTCAATCTCTAATTTTCTTTTACCTCATGTCAAGGGATGCAAGACATCAAGAGAAACCTGGAATGCACTTGCTTCGTTCTTCTCTTCCAACACTCGAGCAAGGAAGAACCAATTGTGGATGGAGTTCACAACAATGAAGAAAAGCCCGAAGCAAAATGTGACTGATTATGTCACAAAGATGAAGGAGATTTCCGACCAACTTGGAAGCATTGGAGAGGTAATTGAAGAGGAGCAAATCATAAGACAAATCATGAATGGAATCAAAGCAGACGACAAGTGGGAGTCATTCACAACAGCCATGGATTTATACATGGATATGCATGTACCCGACCTCAACACACTCATGGGCCAACTCTTCACTCATGAAGCAAAGATTAGCAAAGGTGGTGAGTCCTCAAGAGGTAGTCAAACTTCTGCCTTATACTCTGATAAAGCTAAGGTCAAGGACAAGTCAAAGAATAGGAAGAATGAAGATGAAGGAAGCTCTTTCCAAGCAAACTTTGCAGGTAGAGGAAGAGCTAGAGGAAGAGGCAGAGGTGGAAAGCAAGGCAGGGGGAGATTCCAATCATCTCAACCTTGCAACATATGTGGCCTATCTAACGATACTACTTAAGAATGTTTCAGGAATCCAAGGAACTCAAGAGGAAGAGGATTCAATAGAGGTGGCTATGGATCAAATAGAGGTAGATACAATGGAGGCTACAACAACAACAACTACTACAACAACAATTACAACAACAACAACAACTATCAAAGTGGCCATAGAGGAAGAAGAGATTACAATAACTATGCAGAGGACCAAAATCAAGAAGATTCATTATTGATTATGAATCAATCAACGAAGAAGGGTAAGGATGATGATCACATATTTTACATTGATTCGGGATGCTCGAACCATGTAGCAGGAAATGTGGCTTTACTTTCTGATTTGGAAGATCCTCATAACAAGCATGAAGTGCAGACAGGAGATGACACAAAGCACTCAGTGGAGAAGATAGGTAATGTGAAGACATCAGATGGGAATAGAAACCTCTTAAGCAAAGTTTTGTATGTCCCTACAATTACCAAAAATTTAATAAGTGTTGGACAGATTGTTGAAAAAGGATTGCAGGTTAGGTTTAATCGATTTGGAGCATATGTTGAAGACCCAAGGCAAGGCTTTCAAAGGATTGCCAAAGGAGAAAAGACAAGAAGGCTTTTCACTTTTGAAGTGGAAGATACAAAGAACATAGTTTTGTTTAGCTATGGATCTCAAACTCTAACAGAGTTGGAGATATGGCACAAAAGGCTTGTTCATATTGGTGAGAGGACACTCAAACAGATTTGCAGGGACCAAAGTGTACTTGGTTTGCCTAATACCACATGCAACACATGATTTATAAGTGTGAAGCTTGTCAACTCGGCAAGGCTCATAGACAACCTTTCAATAAGAAAGGATATATGTATCAAAATCGTTTGGATCTAGTGCACACGGATGTGTGGGGTCCAAGTAAGGAGCCATCTATATCAGGCTCAAGATATTATGTGTCTTTCATAGATGATTGTAGCAGGTGGACCATTCTGTTTTTCATGAAGCACAAGGATGAAGTGTTTAATTGCTTTAAGAAGTATATTGCTCTTGTTGAAAACCAAACAGGTAGGACTTTGAAACGACTCAGATCAGATGGTGGAGGAGAATACTTCTCTTCTGAATTTGATGCCTTCTTGCATGAAAGAGGCATTAAAAGGGAAGTCACTACAAGGTATACACCCGAACTCAATGGTGTAGCAGAGAGGAGGAACAAAGCTATTGTCGAAGCTGCAAGGTCCATGCTCAACGAAAAGGGATTGCCGAACTACCTATGGGCAGAGGCTGTGTCGACAGCCACATATCTCATAAATAGACTTCCATCTAAGTCACTAGATGGAACCACTCCATATGAAGTGTGGAATGGAAGAAGACCTAGTCTAGAGCATTGTAAAATCTTTGGATGCTTAGCCTATGCTCACATTCCTTCTCAAGTAAGAGGGAAATTGGATCCCAAGGCAGAGAAGTGTGTATTCATTGGTTATGATCAAAACCAAAAAGGATATAGATTGTACAATCCAACCAATAAAGGATTTTCTGTTAGTAGAGATGTAATTTTTGATGAAAACAAATCATGGTTTGATGATGACAGGAAAGTGAAGCTGCCATATGACTTGGATGAAGATTTTTCATCACTTCAACCAAAGGAGCCAAAGCAGATTGAAGAAAGTGATTCGGAGATTGACCTAGAAAACTTGGAAAGACTAAAGCTATGGAAGAACAAAGGAAAAGCAAAGATGCAGGATGCTACATATGGACCCGAGAGCTCACATCAACCACTTAGAAGGTCTTCAAGGGAGAAGAAGAAACCAGAGAGGTTTGGTTATGATACTTCTTTGGTCACCAAGCACTCAATGTACATTGCAAAGGATTCAACCAATGAAGAACCTACCACATTTGAAGAAGCACAAAGCAAGAAAGCTTGGAGAGATGCAATGGATGAAGAAATGGAAGCCTTGAAGGAGAATGACACTTGGGAGCTTGTACCTAACAAGCCATCTATGAAGGTAATTGGATCTCGATGGATATACAAAATCAAGAGGAATCCAGATGGAAGTATAAATAGACACAAAGCAAGGTTAGTTGCCAAAGGGTTTGCTCAAACCCATGGTATTGATTATGAGGAGACTTTCTCTACTGTTGCAAAAATGCCTACAATTAGGGTTCTCATTAGTCTTGCTGCATCTAGAAATTGGAATGTTTATCAACTTGATGTAAAGAATGCTTTCTTGAATGGATGGATTTCTGAGGAAGTGTATATGGCACAACCTCCTAGATATGAGGATGCACATCATCCTAACTATGTATGCAAACTAAAGAAAGCTTTGTATGGATTGAAGCAAGCTCCAAGAGCTTGGAATTTCAGATTGGTGACTTATTTGCAAGACCAAGGATTCAAAGCTAGCAAGGCGGATACCTCTTTGTTCATAAAGAGGAACGGATCTGAAGTGATCTATTTATGTGTGTATGTTGATGATATTATTATCACAGGCAATGATCTTGAAGGAATCAAACAAGTGAAGGCTCAAATGAAGGAGGAGTTCAAAATAAGTGACCTCGGACCACTCACTTATTTTCTTGGATTGGAGTTGATCTACACAGATTCAGGTATATACATCACACAAAGGAACTATGTCCATGACATGCTCGTCAAGTTCAAGATGGAAAATACCAAGTGTGCAGGTACACCTATGGAGCAAAATCATAAGCTTAGTGCTTATGAAGGAGAGCCAATTGAAGACATCACAAGCTATCAAAGCTTGGTTGGAAGTTTGAACTATGCAACACTCACACAAGGGTGGATATATGCTATAGTGTTAGCATATTGAGTCAGTTTATGCATAAGCCGAGAAGACCACATATGGAAGCGGCCAAGCGAGTCCTCAAGTACCTAAAGGGGACCATGAATGAAGGTTTGTTTTATTCATTTACTTCAGATATTGAGCTAAAGGTCTACTCAGATGCAGATTGGGCCGGATCTAGAGATGATAGAAGAAGCACATCTGGGTATATATCATTTGCAGGTTCAAAAATCATTTCTTGGTCATCAAAGAAGCCACCAACCGTGGCATTATCTTCTACTGAAGCAGAATATAGAGGTTTGGCTAATGCAACTCAAGAAATCATGTGGTTAAAGACTTTGTACACAGATCTTGGACTTCATTCTTCAACACCTCATATTTTTGGTGACAACACAAGCTCACTACATCTAGCAGCTAATCCGGTATACCATGCTAGAACCAAGCATATTGAAGTCCACTACCATTACGTAAGGGAGAAGCTAATGAGCAAGGATATTCAACTATCCTATGTCTCTACAGATATGCAATGTGCAGACATGTTGACTAAAGCTCTTGATGGTACAAAGTTAAGTAGATTCAAGTTGATGATTGGCTTGCAGGAAATCAAGGACAATTGAAGACTTATTTGGAGGCCAAGCATGTTAGGCTTGAGGGGGAGCTGTTGGTGCATTTTACCCAAGCCTACATGCTTGATATTCTTGATATTATCCTCATTTGTAAGTCACATGAGTAGTCATGTGAACACCTCTTGTAAAAGAGTTCATTTTTATCTCTTGTATTTGAAAAAAGAAAAAAAGGAAAAGGATGGCTTACCTCATGCATGATGTAAAAGCAAATTCGTGGCTATAACTACCAAAATCACGAATTTTTGAGCTAAGGGAATATCTCCTAACTTTGGGGATCACTTTTAGGTGGAGCCATTCGAATTCGAATTCAAAACTCCCTCCAAGAATAGCTATAAAAGGAGCAAGAAGGAAGAGGCGATTAGCAAGCCTTGTACGTGACCACTTGATGTCATTTTGTAGAGATTGAAGAGCTTACTCCATAGCTCTATCATTCTACTCCCATTTTGCAAAGATTCATTGCCAATGTGGTTGTAATCATATGTGAATCTATACATTTATCATCATCTACTTCTCTGTTTTGTTCTCTGCTATACTCACTCAGAGCAGTAACTTCAGAAGGTCATATCTCAAGTTCTACTGAACCTTTTTCAGTGATTTAAAATGCGCTGGAAAGCTCTCACTATCTAGTTTCTAGATATACATTTTCATGGTCATTGGACTAATAGTTTTGAAGATATCTGCAATTTACTGCTCACTGGTCTATCTCTGCAGAGCTCCGAGAATGGTGGGCATGTTCCAGAAATTGATGAAACTTGTTCTCAGTGCTCAGTCCATCAATTGAAGTGTTTTAACTTGGATTGGGAAGCTTAATAAGTCTATTTGCTTTGCCCAAAAGGAATGTTTCTAATTCCTACCAGGTTGAGAGCATTGTTTATTTTTTCCAGTAGGTGTATGTCCAAAAATAGCAAGTTTTGGGAGCTAGTCATTTCGCAACTAGTCTGTCTTGACTTAAACTTTTGGGATACATGTTCCAAAGTACTTTGCTGATATTTTGGTGGATTTAGGAAGCTCAAAGGGTCTACTAATCAACTCTGAAGTCTCAGTTGGCTGGTGTGAAGCTGGTTGTAGCAGCACCTACTCATCTTTGGATTGCATCCACCATCTCTCTTCACAATATCTACCCTGATGTGCTTCTTCTATCATCTTTAGATCCGACCCAATCTGCATCTGAGTAGACCTTTAGCTCAATATCTGAAGTATATGAATAGAACAAACCTTCATTCATGGTCCCCTTTAGGTACTTGAGGACTCTCTTGGCCGCTTCCATATGTGGTCTTCTCGGCTTATGCATAAACTGACTCAATATGCTAACACTATAGCATATATCCACCCTTGTGAGTGTTGCATAGTTCAAACTTCCAACCAAGCTTTGATACCTTGTGATGTCTTCAATTGGCTCTCCTTCATAAGCACTAAGCTTATGATTTTGCTCCATAGGTGTACCTGCACACTTGGTATTTTCCATCTTGAACTTGACGAGCATGTCATGGACATACTTCCTTTGTGTGATGTAGATACCTGAATCTGTGTAGATCAACTCCAATCCAAGAAAATAAGTGAGTGGTTCGAGGTCACTTATTTTGAACTCCTCCTTCATTTGACTCTTTACCTGTTTGATTCCTTCAAGATCATTGCATGTGATAATAATATCATCAACATACACACATAAATAGATCACTTCAGATCCATTCCTCTTTATGAACAAAGAGGTATCCGCCTTGCTAGCTTTGAATCCTTGGTCCTGCAAATAAGTCACCAATCTAAAATTCCAAGCTCTTGGAGCTTGCTTCAATCCATACAAAGCTTTCTTTCGTTTGCATACATAGTTAGGATGATGTGCATCCTCATATCCAGGAGGTTGTGCCATATACACTTCCTCAAAAATCCATCCATTCAAGAAAGCATTCTTTACATCAAGTTGATAAACATTCCAATTTCTAGATGCAGCAAGACTAATGAGAACCCTAATTGTAGGCATTTTTGCAACAGGAGAGAAAGTCTCCTCATAATCAATACCATGGGTTTGAGAAAACCCTTTAGCAACTAACCTTGCTTTGTGTCTATTTATACTTCCATCTGGATTCCTCTTGATTTTGTATATCCATCGAGATCCAATTACCTTCATAGATGGCTTGTTAGGTACAAGCTCCCAGGTGTCATTCTCCTTCAAGGCTTCCATTTCTTCATCCATTGCATCTCTCCAAGCTTTCTTGCTTTGTGCTTCTTCGAATGTGGTAGGTTCTTCATTGGTTGAATCATTTCCAATGTAGATTGAGTGCTTCGTGACCAAAGAAGTATCATAACCAAACCTCTCTGGTTTCTTCTTCTCCCTCGAAGACCTTCTAAGTGGTTGATGTGAGCTCTCGGGTCCATATGTAGCATCTTGCATCTTTGCTTTACCTTTGTTCTTCCATAGCTTTAGTCTTTCCAAGTCTTCTAGGTCAATCTCCGAATCACTTTCTTCAATTTGCTTTGGCTGCTTTGGTTGAAGTGATGGAAAATCTTCATCCAAGTCATATGGAAGCTTCACTTTCCTGTCATCATCAAACCATGATTTGTTTTCATCAAAAATTACATCTCTACTCACAGAAAATCCTTTATTGGTTGGATTGTACAATCTATATCCTTTTTGGTTTTGGTCATAACCAATAAATACTTACTTCTCAGCCTTGGGATCCAATTTCCCTCTTACTTGAGAAGGAATGTGAGCATAGGCTAAGCATCCAAAGATTTTGCAATGCTCTAGACTAGGTCTTCTTCCATTCCACACTTCATATGGAGTGGTTCCATCTAGTGACTTAGATGGAAGTCTATTTATGAGATATGTGGTTGTCGACACAGCCTCTGCCCATAGGTAGTTTGACAATCCCTTTTTGTTGAGCATGGACCTTGCAGCTTCGACAATAGCTTTGTTCCTCCTCTCTGCTACACCATTGAGTTCGGGTGTATACCTTGTAGTGACTTCCCTTTAAATGCCTCTTCCATGCAAGAAGGCATCAAATTCAGAAGAGAAGTATTCTCCTCCACCATCTGATCTGAGTCTTTTCAAAGTCCTACCTGTTTGATTTTCAACAAGAGCAATATACTTCTTAAAGCAATTAAACACTTCATCCTTGTGCTTCATGAAAAACAGAATGGTCCACCTGCTACAATCATCTATGAAAGACACATAATATCTTGAGCCTGATATAGATGGCTCCTTGCTTAGACCCCACACATCCGTGTGCACTAGATCCAAAGGATTTTGATACATATATCCTTTCTTATTGAAAGGTTGTCTATGAGCCTTGCCTAGTTGACAAGCTTCACACTTATAAATCATGTGTTGCCTTGTGATATTAGGCAAACCAAGTACACTTTGGTCCCTGCAAATCTGTTTGAGTGTCCTCTCACCAATTTGAGCAAGCCTTTTGTGCCATATCTCCAACTTTGTAAGAGTTTGAGATCCATAGATAAACAAAGCTATGTTCTTTGTATCTTCCACTTCAAAAGTGAAAAGCCTTCCTGTCTTTTCTCCTTTGGCAATCCTTCAAAAGCCTTGCCTTGGGTCTTCAACATATGCTCCAAATCGATTGAATCTAACCTGCAATCCTTTTTCAACAATCTGTCCAACACTTATTAAATTTTTGGTAATTGTAGGGACATACAAGACTTTGCTTAAGAGGTTCATATTCCCATCTGATGTCTTCACATTACCTATCTTCTCCACTGAGTGCTTTGTGTCATCTCCTGTCTGCACTTCATGCTTGTTATGAGGATCTTCCAAATCAGAAAGTAAAGCCACATTTCCTGCTACATGGTTCGAGCATCCCGAATCAATGTAAAATATGTGATCATCATCCTTACCCTTTTTCGCTGATAGATTCATAATCAATCATGAATCTTCTTGACTTTGGTCCTCTGCATAGTTATTGTAACCTCTTCTTCCTCTATGGCCACTTTGATAGTTGTTGTTGTTGTTGTAATTGTTGTTGTAGTAGTTGTTGTTGTTGTAGCCTCCATTGTATCTACCTCTATTTGATCCATAGCCACCTCTATTGAATCCTCTTCCTCTTGAATTCCTCGGGTTCCTGAAACATTCTTCAGTAGTATAGTTAGATAAGCCACATATGTTGCAAGGTTGAGATGATTGGACTCTCCCCCTACCTTGCTTTCCACCTCTGCCTCTTCCTCTAGCTCTTCCTCTACCTGCAAAGTTTGCTTGGAAAGAGCTTCCTTCATCTTCATTCTTCCTATTCTTTGACTTGTCCTTGACCTTAGCTTTATCAGAATATAAGGCAGAAGTTTGATTACCTCTTGAGGACTCACCACCTTTGCTAATCTTTGCTTCATGAGTGAAGAGTTGGCCCATGAGTGTGTTGAGGTCGGGTACATGCATATCCATGTATAAATCCATGGTTGTTGTGAATGACTCCCACTTGTCGTCTGCTTTGATTCCATTCATGATTTGTCTTATGATTTGCTCCTCTTCAATTACCTCTGCAATGCTTCCAAGTTGGTCGGAAATCTCCTTCATCTTTGTGACATAATCAGTCACATTTTGCTTCGGGCTTTTCTTCATTGTTGTGAACTCCATCCACAATTAGTTCTTCCTTGCTCGAGTGTTGGAAGAGAAGAAAGAAGAAAGTGCATTCCAGGTCTCTCTTGATGTCTTGCATCCCTTGACATGAGGTAAAAGAAAATCAGAGATTGAGTTTAGAATATAGGACCTTGCAAGTGCATCCTTCAAACACCAATTCGAAAGTCCTTCCACTTCTTCATGTGATGGTTGCCCTTTGTTCCTCATGGTTGGCATTGCTTCATCTCCGGATATGAATCCATATAGATTCCTCCCTTGAAGGTAAGCCTCCATCCTTAGAGACCATGCCGGGTATTTGTTTTGATCCAATTTGTCAATTGTTGATGGAAATCCATCTCCCATGTTGCTTGACTAGGCTCTGATACCACTGTGAAGAGAGATGGTGGATGCAATCCAAAGATGAGTAGGTGCTGCTACAACCAGCTTCACACCAGCCAACTGAGACTTCAGAGTTGATTAGTAGACCCTTTAAGCTTCCTAAATCCACCAAAATATCAGCCATGTACTTTGGAACATGTATCCCAAAAGTTTAAGTCAAGACATACTAGTTGTGAAATGACTAGCTCCCAAAACTTGCTATTTTTGGACATACACCTGCTGGAAAAAATGAACAGTGCTCTCAACCTGGTAGGAATTAAAAAATTTCCTTTTGGGCATAGCAAATAGACTTAGCAAGCTTCCCAATCCAAGTTAAAACACTTCAAATGATGGACTGAGCACTGAGAACAAGATTTATCAATTTCTGGAACATGCCCACTATTCTCGGGACTCTGCAGAGATAGACCAGTGAGCAGTAAATTGCCGATATCTTCAAAACTATTAATCCAATGACCTTGAAAATTGATATGCAGAAACTAGACAATAAGAGCTATTCAACGCATGTCAAATCACTGATAAAAAATCAGTATAGCTCGAGATATGACCTTTTGAAGGTACTTCTCTGAGTAAGTATAACAGAGAACAAAACAGAGAAGTAGATGATGATAAATGTATAGATTCACATATGATTACAACCACATTAGCAATGAATCTTTGCACAATGAGAGTAGAATGATAGAGCTATGGAGTAAGCTCTTTAATCTCTACAAAATGACATGAAGTGGTCACGTACAAGGCTTGCTAATCGCCTCTTCCTTCTTGCTCCTTTTATAGCTTTTCTTGGAGGGAGTTTTGAATTCGAATTCGAATGGCTCCACCTAAAAGTGATCCCCAAAGTTAGGAGATATTCCCTCAGCTCAAAAAGTCGTGGGTTTTGGTAGTTAGAGCCACGAAATTGCTTTTACATCATGCATGAGGTAAGCCATTCTTTTCCTTTTTTCTTTTTCCATTTACAAGAGATAAAATGAACTCTTTTACATGAGGTGTTCACATGAATACTCATGTGACTTACAAATGAGGGTGATATCAAATATATCAAGCATGTAGGCTTGGGTAAAATGCACCAACAAAGATAAGTAGCCCATTAGGGAAATAGGCATATATACAAGCTGGGGGGAAAAAACCTCCTAAAGAGGGAAAAAACCTCCTAAAGGTCCTAGTGTGTTCACACACATCACTACCTAAATATATCAACAAATCCCCCCTTAGAGTGATGCGGTGAGCAAGGAGCTGACACTCATGTATAAGGAAGTTCCAAGCTATGTGGAAATCACTCCACAAAAGGAAGTAAGCCCAAAGCTTTGCGAAAAGCTTCAAACTTCTCCCTAGGCAGAGCCTTCGTGAAAAGGTCTACAATGTTCTCCTGCGTGCACACATATGCCAAGCTGATCTCCCCAGCAGAGAACCTCTCCTTGACATTGTGATAATGTACCTCAATGTGCTTAGTGCGAGCATGGAACACAGGGTTCCTCGCAATTGCCAATGTGCTCTGACTATCAGTGAAGATGGTGGTGACAGAAGACTAACCAACACTCGAATCAGCCATAAGGCGTCTGAGCCACACACACTCAACAGTAGTTGTGAAATCTACCCTATAATCAACCTTACAAATGAAAGTGACCACAGTAGGATACTTCTTGCTCAACCAAGATATGCATGAGCTACCAAGCATGAAGCAAAAGCCACTAGTGGACACATGAGTGTCATAGCAACCAGCCTAGTCAGAGTAAAAAAAAAGCATGTAAATCTAGCGGTAGTGATCCCCCCTTGGGATAAAACAATCCAAGTAGTTGGGTACCGCTCAAGTAGCAAAAGATGCACTTAGCCGCCTACCAATGCTTGACACTTGTGCAATGCATAAACTTGCTCATCTCTAAGACAACAAACTGAATATCTAGCCGTGTAATGCATAAGTAAATCAAGCATCCAACAATGTGCTGATAGAGAAGAGCATCATGATGCATCTCTAGCATCATGAAGACTCAAATGTCTCCATAGGAGTGGCAACAGGTTTATAGTCTTTAAGGCCAAAATGCTGTAATAATGTGTCAACATGTTTGGTTTGACATAAAGCCATTCCACCATCAACTTGCATAAGTTGAATGCCCAAATAATGATGCAAATGCGCCAAATGAGGCATGCAAATCAACCTTAAAATTAGAAATATGCTTGTCATGAGACCAGTGAGTAGCATGTCATCAATGTACACAACAATGATCAGAAGCACATCATTAGCACGCTTAACATATAAGATGTGTTCAGTTGGACTGTTCTCAAAACCATGTGCAATCAGATAGGCATCATACCAAGCACGTGGTGGTTGCCTTAAACCATATAATGCCTTCTTCAACCTCCACACTTGGTTTTCATGCGCTTTCTCTACAAAGCCATGGGGCTGAAAAACATACACTTCTTCATGTAAGTCACCATTCCGAAATGTAGTTTTAAAGTCCAACTGACGTAAATTCCAACCATGATGAATTGAAAGTGCATAGATGCTACAAACAATAGTCATTCAACATGTAGGAGCAAAGGTTTCATCAAAATCAATGCCTCTTTCTTGTGCATAACCCTTTGCAACAAGCCTAGCCTTATACCTGTCAACTGTTCCATCAGGCTTACACTTTAGCTTGTATACCCATTTAGTGCCAATGGCCTTCTTGCTTAGAGGAAACTCACATAAAGACTAGGTACCATTTTTCATGATAGCATCATATTCTAATTGCGTAGCAGGCATCCAATTTTAGAATTTTGTGCTTCATCAAATGAAACAGTCTCATTCTCATCATAGAGATTAAAGGTAGCCATAGAATAGCAATCTGATGCAAACAAAGCACTATGAGAGCTTGAACAAGTATGGTATGACAGAGGTGCATCTAATTTGCTATCACACAAAGTTTGCACCAACCATTTTGGCATAGTTTTTGCCTCCTCATTATCAGCTCTCTCATCAACAAGTGCATCATGTAAATCTGCATAAAAAATGGAATGATCTTCATCATCACATGAAGCCTGCAAAGGTTGAGAAGTTGCCTCATTATGACCAGCATTAGACTGTCCACCTGTAAAAAGAGGCAGGAAAGTATCATACATGTCTTTGGAGCTAACAGATGTCTCCTTCGTACATGAAAGTAAAGGTTGAATAACATCTTCAACAAAAACAACATCACAGCTAACCAAAATGCATTTAGTTTGTGGATAATACAAACGATATCCTTTGCTTTCAGAATTATGCCAAAAAAAAAAAACATTTTACTACTTTATCATGCAATTTCCTATTATGTTCTTCATGAACTACTGCATATGCCAGACAACCAAAAGCATGTAGGTGAGCAACAGATGGCTTAAGACCATGCCAAGCCTCATATGGAGTGATAGACTACAATGCTTTAGTGGGACATATGTTAAGTACATATGCTGCACACATAACAACCTCAACCCAGAAACTATGTGGTAAAGCTTGACTCTTCACCATACAACTCGCCATCTCCATGAGTGACCTGTTCTTTTGTTTGGAAACTCCATTTTGTTGAGGTGTATACAACATTGTACACTAATGTTTTATCCCACGTTTAGCTAGAAATGCATTAAAGTCAGAAGACATATATTCCTCCCCTCGATCAGAATGGAGGGTGCCCATTTCACATGCTCATAGATTTTCAACTAAAACCAAAAACTATTTGAAGCACATAAACACTTCGGAGTTTGCTTTCAATGGATATACCCATGCATGACTAGAAAAATCATCAATGAAAGTCACAAAGTAAAGATAGTTTCCAAAAGAAGGTATCTGCATAGGACCACAAACATCACTATGTACAAGCTGCAATTTTTTAGTAGCTCAAACTGAACCATCTTTTGGAAAGGATGAACACTACATTTTTCCAAAAATACAGCCTTCACAAACATGTTTACCGAGTGCCTCAAGTTTGGGCAAAGAGGACACCCTTTGAGATTTCTGTGGGTGTAGCAAACTAGCAGAATTCACATGACCAAAGTGTGCATGCCAAAGCTTTGCATTTGACATAGCTTGAGAATCATGTACTTCACATGCTAAACCATTCACAAATTCTTTATAGTCTATGAGCTTATAGAGCCCATGACATAAAATGCCAGAAGCAATAATCATGTCGCCATTTGATAGATCACAAACTATACATCTATCATCAATAAATTTGACAACTAAGCCCATCTTGGCTAAAGCGGAAATTGATAACAAATTCTTCTTGATCCCTAGCACAAATAGATCATCCGACAATGTGAAAGAACTACCATCAGTAGTAGTCAGAATGGTCTTACCAACTCCCATGATAGGATAAGAGGAGTTGTTGGCACATGTGATAGTATTCCCTATAGGGGCAGGCTTGAGTCAAGTGAAGAAACTGCACTACAAGGTAATATGTTTGGTTGCCCCATTATCAAATTACCAAACATCGGAGTCTACTATAGACATACACTGTTCAGGAGAGGATGGATCAAAACTGCAAACAATAGTAATCCTCCATTCTTCATTCGACACTAGATTAGCAAACTCTATTTTTAGTGTAGAGGCCTCTACAACAACCATTCTAGCCTCTTTTTTTTGCCTCCTTTGTAGCGAGTTTTGGACAATTCTTTATGACATGATCATTTGCTTTACATTACTTCCAAAACAATTTTTGCTTTTCTGTTTTTTTTCTCTACTCTATCTTCCTTCTTCGATTGTGCAGAACTAGCAGCTTTTAGCTTACTAGTAGAAGAGCTTCATTTACCTTTGCACTTCTGACTATCCAGGAAAGCTTGATCTACAACACACATAATGAACATGTTCTACCTAGAATGATCTTCCTGCAAAAGAACAGAGACTAAATCCTCAAATGTTAAGGCATTTGGATTGCCTTTCATCATCAAACAAAGAGTACGAGAAAAACTCTAGTATGAATCAGGAAGACCATTCAGTCTGCACAAGTGAACTATCAGGCAAGACTTTATCAATAGAAATTAATTGTTCCTTCAAATCTTTGATCTTTCTTAGAAAATTGTCCATAGAATCACCTTCATTCATATGCTCATTCTCCAACCATTTTTGGAGGTAAGAAACACGAGACTCATTCCTAGCTTGGTACAATGTGGTAAGTGTATCCCAAGCATCCCTAGCTATTCTGCAAGAGTGAATGTGAGGAATAATGGCATGTTTGATAGACAAGGCTATCAATGCATGTGCCTGAGCATCTCTGCCATCCCAACGAATTTGCTCTGCAGTAGGTGTAGCAGAAACTGCAACACGAACATGAACATGAAGAATATCTTCATCTTCAATGCCATCTTCATCAGCTTCAATACCGCTATTTGCAAGTGTAATAGGATGTTTTTCAACACCTTGCATAATATTCCACAGTCCTTTTACGACCAATACATGATGCATCATATAAGCCCACAATGGGTAATTCATACCATCCAACTTATCTTCAACAGCCAACATACGAAATACATCACCGCTTTCAGCCATGGCCATTGACTAAAATACCCTGATGGAGAAAAATGATTGTATCTGAAAAAGTTGAACAGAACTACCTTGATGAGTTGTGCTAAACCTCTAGCAGACTTTGAGATGATTATATTGGCAAACCGAAACCTGTATATATCTTTGGCACAAAAAGATGAAATAGCTTGCACAAGCACTGCAATAGTGCATTCAGAGGCCAAAAGGAGCTTAGATCATGATTTTGACATGAAAGAGCAAAGTAGTTTTGATCTCCTAATCACCCTGAGTATGCACACCAAATTTTGTGTGATTTTGAGACTGTGACCGGAGGGGTGTGGACGATGCCCTAGATGAAGCGGCGACCTGCTATGATACCAATTGTTGGAGTTTGAGGTCTACGAAAGCACACAAACAGCACAAGGAAGAAGAAGAAGCTTGGTGCACAACACACAATGCTGAATGTATTACTACTAGAATGTACAAAGATTAGTTACCTGTTAGGGCAATAGCCGTATATACAAGCCGGGGGAAAACAACCTCCTCAAGAGGGAAAAAAGTGCCCCGGTGGTCGTAGTGTGTTCACAAACATCACTACCTAAATATATCAACACTACACAAGAGGAGACAGATAAGCTCACACTGTGTGCAAGGGATGCTCAAGAAACGTTGTACATACTAAACTCTATCTCTGATTTTCTATCACCACATATTAGAGGATGCAAGACATCTCAAGAGACTTGGGATGCCCTAGATACTTTCTTTTTGTGCTACCACAAAGGCAAGGAAGAACCATCGTCGGAATGATATCAACCAAATGAAGAAGACACCTAAACAAACCATCACAGAGTTTGTTACAAAGGTCAAGGAGGTTGTTGATCAATTGGCATCCATTGGAGAGTTGATTGAAGAAGAGGCCATCATGAGGCAAAGTCTCAATGGAATTAGAAGTTATAAGCAATGGTAATCTTTCACCACGGCTTATGATCAAATCATGGATGTGCAAACTTGAGACTTCAACATCTTTCTTGGACAAATCTTCAATCAAGAGGAATTACAAACCGCTAACCAAGAACTAGCTACTTAGTAATAGCTAATTAGTAACAAGCTAATTAGTAACAAGCTAATTAGTAATAGATAATTACAAACAACTAACCAATAACCAGCTACTTAGTAATAGCTAATTACTAACAAGCTAATTAGTAACAAGCTACTTAGTAATAGCTAATTAGGAACAAGCTAATTAGCAATAGCTAATTACAAACAGCTAACCAAGAACGAGCAGCTTAATAATAGTTAATTAGTAACAAGCTAATTAGTAATAGTTAATTACAAACAACTAACCAATAACCAGGTACTTAGTAATAGATAATTACTAACAAGCTAATTAGTAACAAGCTACTTAGTAATAGCTAATTAGTAGAAGCTAATTAGTAATAGCTAACTGAGAACCAACTACTTAGTAATAGCTAATTACTAACAAGCTAATTAGTAACAACCGAATGAGTAACAAGCTAATTGGTAACAAGTTAATTAGTAATAGCTAATTAGAAACAGCTAATCAAGAACGAGCTACTTAGTAATAGCTAATTAATAACAAGATAATTAGTAATAACTAATTAGTAACAAGCTAATGAGTAACAAGGTAGTTAGTCACAATCTAATTAATAACAAGCTAATTAGTAATAGCTAATTAGTAATAGCTAATTAGTAATAGCTAATTAGTAATAGCTAATTAGTAACAAGCTAATGAGTAACAAGCTAGTTAGTAACAAGCTAATTAGTAACAAGCTAATTACTAATGGCTAATTAGTAATAGCTAATTAGTAATAATCTAATTAGTAATAGCTAATTACAAACAATTAACCAAGAACAAGCTACTTAGTAATAGCTAATTAGTAACAAGATAATGAGTAACAAACTAATCAGTAACAAGCTAATTAGTAATAGCTAATCTAATTCATAATAGCTAATTAGTACTAGCTAATTAGTAACAAACTAATTAGTAATAAGCTAATTAGTAATAGCTAATTAGTAATAAGCTAATTAGTAATAAGCTAGTTAGTAACAAACTAATTAGTAATAAGCTAATTAGTAATAGCTAATTAGTAATGGGCAAGCAATAATTGAATGAAGATGAAGGCACTACTAGTCAAGCTAACTTCCTAAGAGGAGGACGAAGTGGAAAAGGAAGAGGAAGAGGTAGAAGCAATAAAGATGGTGTCAAGGCTTGCTAGATTTGTGGTAAGACTAGTCACTTAGCTCATGAATGTTAGCATAATAATCAAAATGGTGCAGGATATAATCAAAACTTTAATTCAAGAGGAAATGGTAATAAAAATCAGAGAGGTAATTTCAGAGGTAGAGGTTTCTTTGGAAGAAATGCAAGTAGAGGTTTTTAAATTCAATCCTATAACAATACCTACTACAATTATGCTTCCGATCAGAAAGAGGATTCAACCTTAATCATGAATGCAACTTGTGAAAGACAAAGTGAAGATCAAAGAGTCTTCTACATAGACTCAGTGTGTGTAGCAATCACCTAAGTTGCAACATAGCTTTGATGACTGATTTAAAGAATAAGGTGAGTAATCATGTAGTTCAAATAGGTGATAATACAATGAAAAATGTGAAGTCAATTGGATCAGTAAAGACCAAGGATGGAAGCACCCTTTTGAGTAAGCATTTGCATGTTCCTACAATTCCAAAGAATTTGATAAGTGTAGGGCAAATTGTAGAGAAAAGTTATGAAGTAAGGTTCACTAATGATGTAATTTTTGTGGAAGACCCTAGCAATGGGTATAAACAAATTGTTTTAGGAAAGAAAGGAAGGAAGGCTATTCACACTGAAGATTCAAGTCAATGTTGGTAAGTCTTTGTTCACTTATGGAGGACATAAGATTTTTGAGCTAGATCTTTGGCACAAAAGACTTGGACATTTCAATGAAAGAGGTATTAAGGATATAATTAAAAATGGTTCAATGCTTGATTGCCTAATGTTGCAAGTCAACATATGACATACAGATGTGAAGCATGTCAATTAGGTAAGGCTCATAAGCAATCATATAATAAGCATGGTTTCATGTATTCAGAGAAGCTTGAGTTGGTACATACAGATGTGTGGGGACCATCAAAGGACTTTAGCATTAATGGTTCAAGATATGTGATTTATGTTGATGATGCTACCAGGTGAATCACCATATATGTGATCAAATATAAATTAGAGGTGTTCAATACATTTAAACATTATCTTGTGTATGCAGAAAGAGTTTCAGGACAAAAATTGAAGAGACTAAGGTCAGATGAGGGGGAGAATATTTCTCTAATGAGTTCATTGATTACTTATGGAATGCAGGTATAAAAAGGGAAGTTACTTGCAAGTACTCTCCTCAACAAAATGGTATAACAAAAAGGAGGAATAGAACTCTTGTTGAGTTTGCAAGGTCAATGATGAAAGAGAAAACTTTTCCTAATTACTTGTGGGTTGAGGCTATAAATACAGCCACATACTTGGTTAATAGGTTACCTTGTAAAGCTTTGCAGGGTATGACACCTTATGAGGCATGGTGGGGTAAGAGACCTACCTTGGATCATTGCAAAGTGTTTGGATGTTTGGCTTATGCATATGTGCCATCTCAGTTGAGGCATAAATTGGAACCTAGAGCTGAAAAGTATGTGTTCATTGGTTATGATGATAAGAAGATGGGTTATAGGTTGTGGAGTCCATCCACAAAGCAATTCCTTGTGTCAAAGGATGTTACATTTGATGTGCAAGGTACTTGATATACATGTACACTTAATATTCATGCAGGTGATGAAGAAACATTGAACCAGAAGAAAGGTAAATCAAAGGTTCAAATATTTGATGAAGAAGAGAACAATTAAGTAATAAATGAAGTTGAAGAAATGCCAAGGTTTGATCCATAATGTGATGAACCAGATTCTTCAAGAAGTGGAGAACTCAGAAGATCATCAAGGCACAAATGGCAACCTACTAGGTATAGTTATGATACTTCATTTTTTACCACTAAAAATTATGCTTATATGGTGAAAACAGAGGAAGACCCTTCTACATATGAAGAAGCAAAAGGTAAGGAAAATTAGGATAAAGCTATGCAGGAGGAGTATGATGCATTGAAGGAAAATGAGACTTGGGATTTGGTTCCTAAACCAAATAGTCAGATGATCATTGGATGCAAATGGGTCTACAAGACAAAGAGGTATCTAGATGGAAGTGTGTCTAGATATAAAGCTAGACTTGTTGTGAAAGGGTATGCACATACATATGGTATAGATTATGATGAGACTTATAGCCTTGTGGAAAAGATGACAATTATAAGGACTCTCATAGCTATTGTTGCATGTAAAGGTTGGAAGCTATGTCAATTAGATGTGAAGAATGCTTTCTAAATGGTTACATTTTAGTTGATGTTTTCATGGAGCAATTAGAAGGTTTCAAGGATAAAAGGTATCCAGAGTATGTATGTAAGCTCAAGAGAGCTTTGTATGGTTTGAAGCAGAACTCAAGGGCATGGAATTATAGGCTTGTGAAGTTCTTGAAGGAGCTTGGTTTCCAAGTGTCTAAGGCAGATAGTAGATTGCTTGTTAAAGCAAGTGATGATGGGTTCATTTACATTTGCATATATGTTGATGACATAATTCTTACAAGTACAGATGAGAAGGGCATACAAAGCCTTAAGAAGTAAATGGAAGAAGAGTTCAAGATCAGTGACTTGGGAGACTTGTCATATTTCTTGGCCATGTAGATTTCATATACTCAACATGGAGTATATAAGACTCAAGAAAGCTATTTGAAGAATTTGCTAATCAAGTTTAAAATGGAAGATTGCAGGGTAGCACCTACTCCAATGGATGTGAATCATAAGCTAAGAAGATATGGAGCAAAAGAATTCAAGGACATGAATTTGTATCAAAGTTTACTTGGTAGTCTAATCTATGCTACATTAACTAGGCCTGATTTGCCATATGCAGATGGAGTGTTGTCTCAATTCATGCGTTGTCCTAGGAAAGAACATTGGATTGCAGGACAAAGGGTGCTAAGATACATTAAGGGTACACTCAAAGAAGGTTTGTATTATGGATTCACATCATATACAAAGATCAAGATATATAGTGATATAGATTGGGCAGATAATCCTGATGATAGGAGATCAACCTATGGGTATCTATGTGATGTGGGAGATAAGATAATCTCTTGGTGTTCCAAGAAGCAACATAGAGTTGCTTTATCATCTACCGAAGTAGAGTATAAAGGTATGGTTGAAGCTGCAAAGGAGGTTATATGGTTGAAGAATCTCATGAAGAGTTTTGACATCATTCAAAGTACACCCACTGTTCATGGAGATAATATGAGTTCATTGCATCTAGCTGCTAACCCTGTGTTTCATGCCACGACTAAACATATTGAGATTCAATATCATTTCTTGAGAGAGAAGGTGATTGATAAAGAAATTGAAGTCATACATACTTCAACAAAAGATGAGATTGTAGATATGTTAAGCAAAAGCTTGGATGGACCTAAGTTACAGAGGTTCAAAGACATGGTAGGTATAAAGAAGATGGAGAAAATCACAATTGATGATTGAGGGGGATTTTTTGGTGCAAGACAATCAACAATTGTGATTTGGACAAAGGATTGAAGTCAAATTTTAAAGCAAAGATCAAATTCTGAGGCTTGAAGATTAATGCATGGTCAGAAGTTGAAGACTTGTATATACATGTACACTAATCTTGTAATTAGTTCATATAAACTTTGTATCTTTGAGGAGTCAAGATGTAAACATCTATATGTACTTGATATAGATGTAGTACAAGAAGAAGAGATGATGTATGACAAGAATTAGAAGTCATTAGAAGACTTAGAGAGTAAGAAGAAGTAATTCATCCATTAGATGTATACTTTCTCATAATAGAAGAGAATCTAAAAAATTGTGCCTCGATCTTTTGCTCAGTGCTTCTTCTGTGTTTATCTTCTTGATGAATGCTTTTGTACAAGTCTAAATCTATAGTAGAATGACCTTTGTACAAGTTTTGAGAGCCTAATTTTAATTAGGTTGAGTGAATTTTAAGTAGGAACATTTACATGTGTAAATGTGAAGAAGTGAAGGTAGGAATAGGCGCAATCTCGGTGGTCAATGTTTTGATCAAATCTCCCTCCAGAATGTCAAGTTTTGAGCAACTAAGCACTCATTACTTGTGGCTAAAAGCATTTGAATAAACGGGGTTTAGTTTGGGAGAACCATGCATTAAAAGTTGCAGGTGTCAAAGTCGACTACATAGAAGAGTAGTTTCAGACATAGGTACATTGTTTGAATCAAATCTTAAGATCTACTAAATCTTTTGGAAAGATTAGTCAATGAGCGGATTAAGTATAGCAGACTTTTCTGAGTAATCAGTTTCTTCATAGTTAGTTCAAAGTTTGATAATTTGGCATTAGTCTTCCAAAATTGGTTGAGGTTTTGAGTTGTTCTTGATATAGAGGTGCTCTAACGTCAAGGATAACTTGTTCTTTTGGAGATTAACACTCTCCATCAGATATATCCACCTACATCAACAAGGCAAATTGTTTCATAAATGCATGCCCATTACTTGATTCGTAGCACCAAAGATTAAATGTAGAGTCCCTATATCTTTGTGGTTCGTGGATGCAGAAAAGAAGGGTCTTGCATAGGCCCGCAAATAAGGCAGAGATACACGCAACAACTTCTGTATGTATTAATGATTCAATATAGAAGTTACATACATGAGAATTGTTACATCATGCGACACATGAGTGAGTCGTGGCTGTTAAGCCATTATTTCTGGGACATGGCGTTTGGCTACATGGTTCATACGTGGCACATCCACATAATCGTAGTTAAGCCGTTTCAACAATCCCTTGTAACTAGAGTACTGGAATGTGACATGGATGTTACTTGATTTCAATGATTCCAAGATGTTTCCTGTAGAGGATGAACTTATCTACTCCCACAAGCTTCATAAGCATATCAGCCCACATTAGATGAGTTGATACATATGTGATGAAGTTTTTTATGCTCTACAAGATCACGTATAAAATGAAACTTTAAATCAGCATGTTTTGTTTTCTCTGAATGTTTGGGGTTGCTAGCCAAATGTATGCATGATTGGCTATCATGCATAATCTGCAAGGGAATTGATGTCATCAGTAAGAGCTCTTGCATGACCGTTTTGATCCAGAGGCCTTCTTTTGCCATGAGAGCTAAGGCCACAAATTTAGCTTCTGCTGATGACAATGCAAGTGTTGTCTGCTTCTTGGAGAACTAGGTGCTACTTGCCATTTAACTGGTTGTAAAACTAGCCTATTAAATTACACAACATTAGACACATCGATTAATATCAGATTTGGAAAAAACTCTATAAAGTCTGCACTAGGTATGGGAACAACCCCCATCGAACTATCTGATGGTCAGATGGCTACACGCATTCATTAGGTAGGGTGGAATGAGTATGCAGACTTACTAATGAGCTGAATAAATCGAATCAACTAGGAGCTTACCTGGTCCATTGCTTCCGCTTCAATTATGGACTCTTAATGGAAGATGCCTCTCCTCTGCCAAAAATAGTGGCTCTTACATTAGAACCATAGAAATTACTCCTAGCCATGCAAGCACCTAAATGATGCATGCATGGATGCTAGACCCCATATCTGCTCATACTCGTTCCTAGAGATTGCGTTTCACCTTCATCGTCTGATGGAACAACTTCGTTGATGGTAGCTTTCTCTTGCGACTGACGAAGTCACGTGGACCTTCTGTGCTCCACTGGTGCAGACTCCATAGACTCGCCACCTTATGGAGTACGTGAGGAATAATGACATTTACTATCGATGTTCCAACCATGATACCCAGCGGGCCGCCACATGAGTAGTGATCGTACTTCTAGCAAATTGATATTATGAATTTATTTTTTTGCTATTTAAAAAGATTTTGAAATAGCTAAAAAGTGACGGGCTTAAAAACAATAAATACTCCTAAAAAGTGTTCACATTAACATGCTTTTACCTAGGATTGTTCAATTACAAGTTCACTACGTGGTGATAAACCATAGTAATTTGATATTCCATGAGAATTCTTTACCCATGTACAATCTACAAGCCTTTATGGATATTAGATCTTCATTCTTGCTAAAGAATAAAGAAGGGAAACTAAATTCTACGAGTTTTTTTGGTTGGTGATAAATCAACTATCAAAACCAAGTTTGAATTTACTTGATTTCCTACTTTCTTAGATTATAGGAAAGGTAAACATAATCACAACAAACTCTACTCGCATGCTATTTCGGATTCAAAATCGTTTTAAAGGAGTGGTGCGAAAGTCAAAGAGTCTATATAGAGACTCACAATGAATTTTACATTAGGTTAGAGCAATATACAACAAGTTTTCATTATCTCTTTGTTTATTGCTCACTTCCCTACATCGTCTTCTTCAAGCTAGTTGACTTGAAGATGCTGGTTCTCAATTCTCAAAGATCCAATGCTTATTAATAAGGGTTCATTTGAAATGTATGTGTGTTTACTTTACATGTACAATTTTTTGTATCATTTGGTTTAGTAGATTGTGAGAAACAAAGCATTTAAGCTCTCGGGGTCAATCTCTACACATCTTGGAAAAGTTGGGATCACCACCAATCAATGCTAAGCCTATAATTAGAGCATGGCTTGTTGATAAATCCAACTCTTTCATATTAACAACTTAACCCTATACGCCACTATTTCCTAAGAGGAATTCAACCAACTATAATCAGGCTGGGAGCACTAAGCATTAGAAGGTGAACAACTTATCCATAAATAGTAAGTTTTTTGTTCTAGCTTGATTGCAAAACTATGTATTTTGAATCAAGTCTTTCTCATTGATCTTCCAAAGCACATAGGGTGTTTCATTGCATCCACTTGAAGCTTATAAAGTGTATTAGACTCTCCAAAATCTAAAAGGAAGGTCTTGTGCTGTTTACATGAATCAAAACTCAACACTTTAGATTTCTAGTAATCTAGCTTCTCCAAGTATTCACATGTATCCCACAAAGCACAGGTTAGACTCCCGAACCATCACTAGGAAAGAGTTTTCCAAAGGCATCATGTTTGAACGGCTCGAAGGCATTAGAACTGGATGGATAAACTGCCCCACTGGCCCATATATGTCTTGCACCTGAGAGGGGAGTTGAACTCACAACCTATGCCTCAAGAAGTAGATATTCAACCAACTCACCTAGGACACACAGACTCTTACTTATGGATTTAGAAGAAAGAAAGAAAGAGGCATTTCATTGCATGCTACTCCAAGGATGGATAAGAGAAGAAAAACGACTCTCAAAGATTCATGTAAACGTACTCCAATGGAGTAAAGGAAATAAGTACTCCAGAGTCCGACTTGAGTGAGCATACATGAAATCCTGAACATCTAGATTGGCCCAATAGTCTTGAATGTATGCTTGATAGGCCAAAGTTGAAATCTTGGTGTTGAAAGGTCCACATTTGTTCAAATATGAGTTACAAGCTAAGAATTCTTGATTTTGAAGTTTCATGGAGGATCTCTCTCCCTCATTTGTTTTAATTTTTATAATTTTTTAATAACGTTTTGCATTAAAAATTAGATGAGTGAAGCTTTCGCCAACTTCGATCAAGAGGTACGACGGAAGAAACGCGGAGGGGGAGAGGCTCACTGTGCAGGCTGTTTGCAAGAAGCCGACAACAAGGAAACGAGAGCACGAGGAGGGGAGAGGCTCACTGTGCTGGCTTTTTTTCAAGAAGGTGACAACAGAAAAACAACAGCACCCAGTGACTGAGGCAGTCGTCGTGAGAAGTGGCACTTGAATGGAGAAGAAGAAAGTCGAATCACGTCGACAGCAACCGCAGGATTCTTATGTCCGTGCAGACAAAATAAGCCTTGCAGATTTCGTGCTTGGGACTCAGCCGACTCCTCCTCCTAGAACGCCTTCGGTTCCCATCTCCGCAGATGCACGTCATCCCAAGTAACGTACCTCTGTCGATAACATGCGCCGTGAACACTACCATGTACATTCCTGTCATCTTCGAAAAGTGTTCCGTGCATATTTTCAGGTCGTCTGAAGAGAATAACAGCGAGGGAGAGATCCAAACAGGCGACCCAGAGAACCTTGCTCCCCCAGTTCCGCAGACTCTTGCAGCTCCTCAGCAACATGTGATGCTTCCTTCCAAACGATATAGCCGGAGCCTTTCTCCATGGGAGATCGATCTTTCCAAGCTCATCTTGAGTAACGTGATAGGAAGAGGTGCATTCGGCTGCGTGTACAAAGGAATCTACGAGAATCAGGAGGTCGCTGGTATGCTTTCTCTCACGTACTAAGTCCCTTATGTTTCTTTTCACATTCCTAAACCGCAGAGAAATCTCGTGAAGATCAAGTATTTGACTTCCAATATCCTATTCAAATGGGCCTCAATGCTGAATAATAAGAGGCAACTTTGGCCTCTCTGTGAAGCAATCGAACAATTTATGGCTTGTGTTTAAAGATAATTGGATCCATGAAATTTGTCATGCTTCTCTACCACACACACCTTAAGTGGACAAAATTAGCTGGCAAAGGTCCATAGTATGCATTAAAGCTCATCCTCTTGTATGTATTAGTGCTCAAGGCCTTCATGACCATGACAATTAGTGGGTTTAAACACAACAATTTCTAACCAGGCTCCATCATGGTGTATTTTGACTAATATGTAGGATCTTATGCAAGTTTGCATAACCGATGGTGCATTGTTCTCACTTTCATCCTTAGATTTAAGTATGATGTGACATTGTTAACATCTGCATTACAAGCCCTTGATGGGGCTTTTTCCCGAAATGGTACTTGATGAGTTTTCAATCCTCTTATTGTTCCAATGGACAGTGTTTCATTTTACTTCATAGACCCTGCTAAATTGAGGCCCTGTTTAGTCATCATGCTTTGTCTGCTTCCCTGCTTTCTTCACAACACCAACCATTCGTACCCATGCACCGACGACTTGCTCATGTGTTTCTTTGCCATTTTCCATAAGCTTCTAAACACACATTTTCTCAGTGCTCTTGAAGTGATGTTTGCCTTTTTGTATGTCAACTAACCCTCAGCAGGTCCAATATCTCATCGAAGATTGTCCTGAGCTTGCCTCAATTTCTCTTGGACAGGGTGGTTTCCTTGGGGGCAACAAGAGGAGAGCAGCTCGTCTGAGCCACCATCTCGCAAACATAATGGGCATACTTTTCCCTTCCATCATGGTACCTTGGGGAGAACCACTTGGGGGGGAGTTGTCTGCATCCATGAAAAGAAAGGTTAAGAGTAATACACATAAGTGTATGGAGATTGTATGGGATATGCCCTTGGGGAATCATGAAGTTGAAAGGAGGGGAGATGTCTAGAGAGATGCCACATAGAAACAGGAAAAGAGGAGGGTAAAAAGTGCATGCCGCTTGCTAGAAGAGAGAGTACCATGGGATCTAGTATTGCTTGTCAAGAAGAGCGATGTATACGTGTGTGTTGGAGAGCGAAAGGGGTAATACATCAAAATTTTGCTTGGGGCGCAATTACATGAGTACCCATAAGTACCCTTTTCTAATACAAAGTACCCTGAAGTACAATATATAGTACTTTGAAGTACACAAGTACTACTTGCAAGTACAATAAGTACAAGTGATCATTAAACCCAAGGAAAGAAGAAAAGAAGCAAGTGGGGCTCAACAAGTGCCTACCACTAAAGGGCTCTCCATCCCGGAGAGCATGGAAGAGCAGGGATATAGAGAGACATCCAGAGTACCAGGAAGAGGGGTAACCATAGCTGATGGAGGCGTATGAGGAAGAGGAAGAACCATAGCTGATGGAGGAGTAAACTGCCGAGTACAGAGGAGATATCAGTTGTGTCAGAAGAAGAGGAGATAACCGGTGAGAAGAAAACACACAATCTGTCCACCATGTCTCAAAGAGAATGAGAAAACATTGCTTTGTATGCGAATTCCAAATCCAATTTCCTTGGAGTGAAGCCTTCTCTGCAAACCATTGTTCCTGCATAATTAAAAATACATCATGTACTGCATAAAAGGGTTCATGTTCAAATGTAGGCGAGCAATATAGGGTAGAAGATTCATCATCTTAGTTCTTCCTATAGAGATGTGATGGGAGAGAAATTGAAGTTGCGATGGGAGTGTGCGATACACACAGGAAGGTGGATGAGAAGAAGATTTGCATTAGAGGAAGGGAGAAAGAAGAGGAGAGAGTCTTGATTGACTACGAAACACCACATTCCAGGGGGAATAGGGAGATCACTTACTACTGAGGTACCACAGTTGGAGAGTGGAAGAGGAAAAGGGGGTGAAGGAGAAGATTGGCAGATTATTTACTACCCAACCATGCTGAAGAAAGGAGCTACCAGGAGTAAGATCATAGGAAGGAGGAAAGAAGGATGAAAAAAAAAAGAATGAGGATGAGTCTGTCAATTACAATGGGTATATAGAATTGGGAAAGAAGAGGATGACGATAAAGAGAATTGAAAGGCTTAAGGGGGTGAAGACGACAATGGCAAAGTCAAGTATCCCATTATGCCTGTTTAGTCTTTCTTACTAGAAGACCTTCAGGATGTCTTATGATGGCAGTAACTGGTGAAAGGAGCTAAATGGCAAATGGCAAATGATCATTTATGATGAATGGCAGATTCGAGCCTGCCCAAGAAAGGAAGATTCCTATGCTGAGATCCCTTTGTAATGCACCGGGATCTTTGATTCCTTCTGGGAACCTGATAACAACAATCATGTTGCCATGATGCTATATCACTGAGCCATCTTTCCTTAAAGCAGTCCTAATTCCAGGGATTCTGTCCAAAGCAACAAGTCTAAAAACCATGGGTGAGATCACCTATGGATAAAACTCAACTGGGACTTGAGATATATGTGCAAGCTCCAATACTATTTGGATTGATCAAGAATTATCACCCATTCTTTGCCATGGTGTCCGCCTACTAATTCACCATCTACAGATCGACTTTTGATTTTCTACTTATGAGGGTTGGAAAGTTCCACTTGTCACTCTATCTAAGAATGGAGCAAAAATGTCCAAGTGTATATGGATAAGATAATCTAAATAATTAGACAAAATTTTGGTGGTCAAGTTTTGCTAAAGACATGCATGCATGCTCCACAATGTTTTAAGTGTCAAGGAAGTAAAGAAAAAGGGTGAAAACACAAAAAATAAAGAAAAAGTGTGAAAAACCAAGGTCTGCTAAAACCTTTGGAAGTACATATCTTTATGGATTAGATTGTGGATTTTGCATAAACACCATGGAAGAAGGATCCAATCCTGGTTGTTGTTGACTGAGCTTGAAAGATGACTCACTTTTTACTCGTGTATGAGATGGTGAAATCTCCACAACTTGTCTTCTAAAATCCTCATAAGCTCCAAAACAGTGTTGGAAAATCATCCTTTGCATTACATTGTGGATTTTGCATAAACACCATGAAAGAAGGATTCAATCCTGGTTATTCTTGGCTAATTGAAAACGATGGCTTACTCTCTCCCCAATTTTCTCGGACTTTGTTTTGGAGTGTGTGCTGGGAGGCGAATTAGTGGAGGTGGCTAGACCTTGAGTTTGAGAGGATGGCTCTCTGGACTATTTTTATGGCTATTCAGCTCAAAGAGTTAAAGAAATCCTGACTGCCTGGAGACCAGCAAGACCAGCTGCCTTTGAGCACTAAATATGGCAGGTCCTTTAGTAGGACTTCTTGGGCAACTTGTGATAGAGAATTTGGAGCTATCACATGCTCAGTAGATCAATATCAGAGCAAACCAGAGTCTGTGATAGGTACTTGGTTTGCAGTTGGAAGTAGAGAGGCTTGGCTAGCCTGTGGCATCAAGGGAGAGACATGAAGATATTGTATTTGCGATTGCTCAGTACCTCAGAAGGTTTGGCCAAGAGTTTCGGCATTTTGATAGGCATCAATCAGAGGCTGATTTCATTCGCTGCTCCTTTGGAACATACAGGTTGTCATGTCCAACATTGCCCTGTGAAAAGACTCAGGAGAGGTCCAGCTTATGCTCTCTGAGAGCAAGTTTCAGCAGATTTCCCTCCTCATGGTGAACACGAGGAGGAACTCTTCCATAAAGTCTAGGCTATTGACATGGTTCTCCCTCCCTCATCCCTTGGATATACCCTCGATTGGTGATATATGAGAGAAGGCATGCTCAGATATGCTCTGAGTTATAAGTGGTAGCCTTCAGGCAGACAGTAGCCTTTGGGAAGAACATTTTAACTAACGGGACTATCTTTACATATTATTTCAAAAAAATTTTCCTAGAATCAACGAGCAATTCAGAAGCGTTATTCCGTAAAGACCAGCAAGACCTATTAATTACATCCTGTGGTTCAAATTTGCATATTAAAAAAAAAAAATAATCTTTTTTTCTTATTCTTCTGCAGTGTATAGTGAAAAGTTTTCAGTCTACACACTGCCATAAGTTTGATAAATTATCTCAGCTTAAAAGAAAGTATGTGATTGTGATGAGTACACTTAAAAACAGAGAGAATTGACTGCCAGTTAAGATTTTGGATTGGGGAGAAGAGGCAACAATGTCCAGATCTGAACTTGATTCTGTAAAAAGATCGTACATACAAGAAGCAACTGTTTGGCATAAATTGAGTCACCCGAACATAACCAAGGTACTGAAAATTAAAGTGATTAACATTATTCAATAGAATTTTCATAAAGTTTTATAAGTCACATTCACCTTTAGTTTGTAGGAGCTCATGTTGGTGACACAAGAATAAAGACACTGGGATATGGAAGGGATTCCATTGGAAATGTATATGTAGCATCATCCATTGGTTGTATTGTAGAAGAGTATGTATGTGGAGGAAGTTTGAGAAAGTACCTCACTGAGAAGGCTCGAGAAAAAATTTCTTATCCACTCGTGATTCGATTTGCTCGTGATCTTGCAAAAGGGTGAGGAGCTCTATCTTATGGTAACTGTAAAATATCTAAATCTATTAATAAAAATTGCATTTAATGTAACAATCTTATATCTTATGCTAAAAGTTTCTTATATAATGTGTTATATTAAAGTGTTTATGCTTATCAGACATAATGCCTTGACAGAAGTATGCACATGGGAAGGTGTACCATACTCCCTATTTGTGTACAAACAGTTTCCTAATTAGTTGTAAGCTTAGAATGCATGTTTCTGCTTGCAAATATGAAATTAAATTTCATATTTCATGTAATAAAAGTGAACAAAATCCATATATCCTCGTAATTTTATTAATTGGGATTTGCATAGCGATCCTTGTTTCACCCATTGTGTGCATTCATAGCATTTTCTCGTCATATGTAATATCATGTCTGAAGATGCAAGATCTTAGTAATATCTCTGTTGTACTTGCATATCCATTTGCTTCATAGAAAATCCAAATGTGTGCATTATAGGATTAAAATAAACCTGCAGACTTTTCATATGAGAGCTAGGAGATATCATGGAATTTTTAATGTAAGAAAAATTTCCAAAACCCTTGTATTCTCGTAGTTTGGTTAATTGGGATTTGCACAACAATCTTCATTTCAACCATTGTGTGCTTTCATAGCATGTTTTCATCATATGTGATATCATGTATGAAGATGCAACATAATAATATCTCACCAGTTTTGTAACTTTTGGTCTCATGGGTCATTTTGGCCTTCTGAAGACGTAAATATATCATTTCATTTCTCTCTCTCTCTCTCTCTCTCTCTCTCTCTCTCTCTCTCTCTCTCTCTCTCTCCCTCCCCCCCTTTCCCGTTGCTCCTCCCCCACTTCTCTCTCTCTCTCTCTCTCTGTGAATTCATTTAGTCTAGGATAAAGTGAAAAATATAGTTGATTGGCTAGGTCCTAAAATTGTAAGGGATGTTAGAAGTTTTTTAGGAGTGACACAATATGAAAGAGCACATATTAAGGATTTCTCAAAGATAGCCAATCCTCTCATAGAGTTGACTAAAAAGAATGTAGAGTTTGTATGGAGTGACGCTTGTCAAAAATAATTTGAATCATTGAAACAAAAAGTCATTGAAAATTGTGTTTTGAAAATACCAGTAATGGGAAAGCCTTTTGTGGTTGCATGTGATGCAAGTGGTAGTCATATAGGATGTGTTCTTTCACAGGATGGTAGGATAGTTGCATATGAATCTAGAAAATTAAGAAAACATGAACTTAACTATCCTACTCATGATCTAGAAATGCTTGCTGTTGTACATGCGCTTAAGCATTGGAGACATCTACTATTAGGGGTTAAGTTTGAAATGAAAATAGATCATCAGAGTCTAAAATACATTTTAACACAACCATTGCTTAACAATAGGCAAAAGCGTTGGATTCAATTATTAAGCGAGTATGATTTCCACATTAAGTATTTGGCTGGTAAGGAAAATAAGGTGGTTGATGCATTAAGTGAGAGATCCTTATGTAATCTCCTTTCTGTAACAAATTCTGATTTTCTCAAGCAAATTCGAGGAGAACTGAAACATGACTCTTTTTATTCACCTATCTTGAGTTTTTTGCATGAAAACAGAGGATCAATGTATCAAGACAAATTTCATTTGAAGAATGGATCTTTGTATTGTAACAATTGATTATGCATATCTTATGAGTTTTCATTAAAAGTTCAAATATTACATGATTGTCATGATGCTCTTTTTTCTGCACATCCAGGTTATTCAAGGACCTATGTTAAAACAAAATATTCTTATTTCTCGACATGTATGACGCGGAATATTAGAAAATATATTAGTGAATCTTTAAAGTGCCAAGAGGTGAAATCTGAGTTTAAGAGAATGTCTGGAGTGCTTCAACCTTTGGATGTTCCAAATCAAAAGTGGGAGTCTATCTCTATGGACTTTATCACTAAAGTACCTACAATCAGAAGCAAACATGATACCATATTTGTGGTAGTTGATCGACTTACCAAGTTGACATATTTCTTTCCTTTGAAAAAGACTGATATTGTCTTGAATGATGCAAGACTATTTGTAAAAGAAATTTTTCGACTGCATGGATGCTTAAAAACATAATTTTTGATAGAGACTCTAGATTCACATCAAACTTTTTAAGAGCACCATTTGAATCGATTGGAACTTAACTCCGTATGATTACAACTTTCCATCCACAAATTGATGGAGAAACAGAGAGGGTTAATCAGGTACTTGAAGATATGTTGCATATGTATGTGAATGAAAAGAAGGATAATTGGAGTGAATATTTGCCCTTAGTCGAGTTTGCATACAATAGTGCATGGCATGCATCTATAAAAATGACTCTGTTTGAGGCTATGTATGGTTATAACTGGTTGACTCTACCTTCATTTTTGGGGTTTTCAAATAAAGTAGAAGTATCTAAAAAAATGCTTGAGAAGATGGATGAAGAACTTGGAAAATTAAGCAACACATAAAAGAAGCTCAAAAAAGACAAAAGAAATTCTACGATTTGAGGAGAAGGCCACTTGAATTTCAAACAGATGACATGGTATTTCTTAAAGTCAATCCTCACCGATCCAACTTGTTGCTAGGCAAGAATCATAGACTTTCTCCACGATACGCAGGTCCTTTTAAAGTTTTGAAAAAGATTGGATCTCTTGTTTATTTGTTGGAACTACATGAACATTTAAATGTGCATCCTATATTTCATGTTAACTCACTTAAAAGATATGTACATAATGATTCTCATGTTTTGCAAAACAATTATAAGCTGAAAGATGATGGTTCTTCTGAGCTTTGACCTGAAATAGTATTAGATCGGAGGGAAAGATTACTTAGAAATAGATCTATAATAGAGATTTTGGTGAAATGGCACACATATCTAGTTGAAGATTCGACTTGGGTGAACTTAGACAATTTTCTAGCACATTATCCTTCTTTTCAACTCTGAGGACAAAGTTCTTATAAGGGGGGAAGAATTATAATAGGCCTTTCGATAGTGAAATAATTCCTTTTGATCTTTTCGAGTTACATTGTGAGGATAATGCTTAGAATGAATAAGTAGGTCATTACTATGCATGTAGGCAAAATTTAGGGATGACAAGTTTTATATTCTCTCTCTAAACCTTATCTGCATCATGTTTTTTTATTGAAAATTGAACATGAAGATGAAAGAATTAAGAGAAATGCTCTATGAGAGAAAGGTAAAGCATGCATAAGAGAGTAAAAGTATCTCTTTGAAATTTTTGTGAATCATGTTTTAAGTACCTCATTTAAGGCTCTACATTTAGTTCATTGTAAGAAAATGCCTTAATTTTATTCTCTCTCTAGAATTTCTAAACTGACAGGGCTCAAAAGTCATACTTGGAGGTGGATTTGGACTTAGGTAATCTCTAACACTATTGTATAGATCGAAGAGTTGAACATTTTATTGTCTAACAAGCTTAAGGTAATTCCTCATTTTTTTGAGTTACAGGGCTCGGAAAAGTGCTGTTTTTTTAGGTTCTCTATTAAAAAAAAAGGGCTTCTCTATTTCTATTCGAATATGTGGTTTTGAAGCATACGTGTTGCCATGCTCACTTATGGATGTCTTCGGATGGGTCTTTTTTCGTTGCTTTTATTCTATTTTGGACATGTACTGCTAAAGAAAGCACTTCACTATTACAAACGCATGCTTTTGCGAAAGTTTTGCATGTAACACGAGGAGAGCCGACTTTTTTGTATTTGGTGGATCACACACTTCCTTGGGAACGATAAACTCTGTTGTGAAGGAGATTTGCAGCGGCAAGCAGAAAGAGGTCAAAAATCAGAGAATCACCTTGTGATTGAGAATGAGCATGAGAGTGAGAGTGCGATTGAGAGTGCGAGTGTGAATGAGATTGTGATAGCTCGGGGGGTGGTCAGGAGGTTGAGGCTTCATCAAGAAGCTATTTTCCAAAGCTATTGTATTTATTGATTCAAACCTATAATACGAGAACTTCTTTTTCTCTCAGTCATATCTTGTCTACTCTTCCGCATCGGATTTTCTCTTATCTTGTGCAAGTTCTGTCTATCTATCTATTTATCTATCTCTTCCACTATTCTTGAGTGACCAAAAACATGTGATTGAGGATAGCTTGTGATTGAAGAAACACTAGATGGGAGCACTAGATTGTGCCCTCTGACTACTATGAAAAAGATTTCAGAAATTTACTTATGATTATAAGATCATTGTAGCACTGTGGATATGGTAGAGCATTGTAGCACTGTAGCATTGATGTGATGGTTGCCCTTCTTGCCCTTTGCAACTCCTCATATGGTCTCCCTACACTTGCCTTACATTTTCCCAACTCTTGCCCAACATTTGCCCCTTATGCCCCATTTGTGGTCTCCCTTGGTGGGTGGGAGACTCGCTTTTGGTGGCAAACTCATGATGGTAAGCCCCTCCACACCCACTCCCCCTCCTTCCCCACTCGCCCACTTTCCTCCTTCCCCGCACTTTCCTTCTTTCCCACTTGCCCGCTTTCCTTCTTCTCCACTTAACCAATTTTCTTCTTCCCCGCTCACCCACTTTCCTTCTTCCTCACTTGCCCAATTTCCTCCTTCCCCATCCGCCCACTTTCCTTCTTTCCCACGCGTCCACTTTCCTCCTTCCCTACTTGCCCACTTTCCTTCTTCTCCACTCTCCCTACTATGTTGAGTGACTCCAAAACTCCTCAGCACTTCGATGACCCATACCACTTGCATTCTTATCTTCGGCGACCCACAAGTTTTCCTTCAAGTGCACCCTATTGGGCTGGGTGACCCTCCATCTATTCTGTGGTAATCACGAGCTCATCCAAGATTATACAAGAGAAGAGAAATGAAGACAACTAACTAAAATTGGAGCCACCTCAAAGTCTTGCAAATGTCAGTGACCCGTCGAGGAGGAAGTTAAAAAGTGTTTACCTTGCCAGGGGTGGTGGCTCACCCACTAACTTTCCTATGCAAGTAGCCTCGTGCCAAGCCTCCTACCAAGTCGTTCTATGGTGTGCATCCCATGTCCGGGGGCACTCTTGTCCTCCTCAAGGATCATGTGGGATAGTGCAGAGCTACTCATATGACCTTCTAGTATCTATATAAATAGTTGTTGGACTCATTGGTGCAATGGGAGAGATTATTTGTGAAGTCATCTTTGTGTGAATACTTAGATTACTATTGTTCTGTCAATGTGCGTGAAGAAGAGCTTTGGTACTCTATCGTAGTACTTATTCTCTCTATTATATTTCTTCGTTTGGGCTACGTACCCAGTATGTGCACGTAGCCTTGCTATGTATTTTTGGAGTTTTAGGTTGGTCTTTGGCCAAGTCGTGCAGTGTATTGTGAAGTTTCGGGCAAGTGTTTAGACCACATTTGAATGTCTAATGTTGTTTTTGGGAGCATATTTGACGATCTCTGGATCTTTTATCATCTTGTGCTTGCGATAGAAAAGGAGCACAACATTAGAAGAGCGTTGGAAGGGAGCAATGAGAAGGTTGCAGACTCAACAAGAAGAGCATAAAAGAGTTCATGACAAACATCTGAGGACAAATGAGGTGAAGGAAGGAGCTCTTGTTTTGGTACACCAGATCCCCTTAGTAGTATAGAGTGGTGAAGATACTCCCTCAAGTAGTGGTACAACTTGAAGACTTGAAGACTTCCCTAAGGAGAACCTCCCTTGAGTAGGTGGTGTCCTTGGGTATCTCTTCTACAGTTTGGCACATCTGGTGGGATCCTTGCATGCTTTGTGTGAGGCACTTGTTGGAAGTAAGAATTCATCTTCTTTTCTATTTTTCTTCAATTTTTGAGCTGCTAGGCTTCTACCTAGCATTGGGCGAGTGGGTAAATGACCCATACTTGAGAAGCTAGGGAGTCTTTTCGTCTTCTCAAGAGTCCCATAAAGACTTACGATTGAAAAAGGTCATCTTATCATCGTTCTCGATGACCGACCAACTCGAGAACTTACGGCTCCAACCAGGTGAATCATTTCATGAACTCTATATGCATGCAAAAGCTCTTGTTGCTCACTTATCACATGCCGCATGTTATTTCATGGTGAAGGTGGCTTTGTGGTGAAGAAATGGATTGAGAAGGCCTTGCCAAAAGCTTCTAAAGAAGAGCTACAAGAGTCTCTAAGGTTGGATGCTGCATTGGAGGACTTTGTGGAAGCCGCCTTACGCATAGAGGAGGCAAGAGTACATTTTGAAGGTGGTAGTCAACTTACCTACACCACCTCCATGGACACAATTGAGAAACTCAGGAGGGAGTTAGAAACACCAAAAGTGGAACCCAGCCATCGTGAAGAGAAGGTTACTTCACCACCCATATGACACAATGACGACCTACTCGCAAAACTTCGATGGGAAGTGGAGGAGTTATGGACTATCAGGAGATTTGCAGGCAAGTTGGTGTAGAATATGCAACAACAAAAGTCAGTCTAACTTTGACTGCCCAAATAGGGTGAATTGCCAAATTTGTGGCAAAAATGTTCGTGAGGCCTCCCATTGCTACTTCCTCAAGGGCACACAACAAAGAGGTAATTCTCAGGTCCTTGACACTTTTTATGCTGGTACGTCAAATTCACATAATAGTGACTAGAATCGGTCAAACCAACCGAAGTGCACAAGACTATTCATGTGCTATCGATGTGGAGGGTACATGCATATTCAAAGTAAGTGCTCTTTACCTGAGGGTGCACCACCTTGTCAACATTGCCCAGATTCCAAAGACCACTATACAAGGGATTGCTCGTGCAATGACCTTGCTTCAATTCACATGATAGAAGTCTCTCCACAAGAAGGTATGACTGCACATTCTTTGGTTGTGTCATCCTCTATGTCACCTATGATGAGTAGGGAAAAGCAAGTGGTGGTGGCACTGCTAGAAGAGCAACAGAGACCCAAAGAGAAAGAAGACGAGAAGGTTAAATTAAGCAGGAATGAGGCCATTGAAGAAGCTTATGAGAAGATCTAAGACTCATTATGAGACCAACCGAATCGGCCTCAACCATGTGCACATGTTGTAGATATTGAATAAATTCTAAAGGAAACTCATTATGAGGTTGACCTATATCAACTTATCAAGATGGATGCTAAGGTATAAAGTGACTAAAGGTCACACATTGTGCCTACTTGAGCCCGCCACCAAGTGTAGATGGGTACATGGTGAACTTCTCCCCCTCCTCCCCCTCTCCCCCCACAGTTCCACTAGCAAGCTACCATAGCTGAAGGGTGAGTGTGTCTATTAAAGATGAAATTATGATAGGAGTTATAGTTGATTGTGGATCTGGTGTTAACTTGATGCCCAATTTCACCATGAAGAAGTTAAAATTGGATCTGACAAAGGCAACACCATTCACAATGATATTGGCAGACCAGCGTCGGTACTTATGTTATTACAAAGCTTCCAATTTATGTTGGATTTTGTTTTCATGGTAGTATGCAAGGAAATATCCTTTTGTTTGCTCTTGGGAAGACTTGATAGAGGCAAGCTAGGCCTCTACAAGATTGGGGGAGAAACATGTTGTGGATCTTCACCAAGACCAATGACAAGTTGCAAATACATTTGGAAAAAGGGTGCGATAATGCTAAAGTAATTGGATATTCAATGGGTATGGAGTTAATGCCCTCCTTGCCACTTAAGGAAGATCATTTGTTCACTTGGATGATGGGCAACTCAAAGTGCTCCATAGTGGAAATTTGCAAAATAAATAAGAAATGGACCAAGCTTGACCTTTTCCAGCGTTTGCACATGGGAGTGAATTTGCGATATGTGGCCAATTGCCTTCGATAGAGGTAAGAAAGTGTAGTTTATAGATGTTCGATATGGAAGAAAACATACAAATGGTTGCAAAGAAATAAGTAAAGATCACCAAATGGGCTAGCCTGGCCAAGTGCACCAAATGGCCTTGGATAGGCACCTCCTCCTAGGTGGCCCAACTCCCAACTAGGCGCCCTCCTCTCAAGTAGTGCAACTAGTCAGGTTGGACGCCTATTATGTAGACACTCTCATATGCTCGAGTTGGGCCAACTTTTCTAGTGGCACTGACTCGTGTGAGGAAGTAGGACAAGTAACTTTTCTGCAGACACCTCAGGGGGGAGGTGCCTTTAATCTTGCAACTTTCTCAAAGCAGTCAAATCTCACCAAAGGGCAGTCAAATCTCACCAAAGGGCACAACTACATTGTTATGTAAAGAAAAACCAGGTAATCAAGCCAAATTAGAAAGCTTTTATAATGCAAGACTAGAAGATCAAGAACATGGGCATGTACCTCTAGCAACTAATTTTGACTCTTGAACCAGAGATGAACTTCCATTTCTTGATAATCCATGCAGATAGACTAAAAACCATATCGTGGAGCACAAGCTCAATGAAGCCCTATCACACAATATTGATAACTTCTCCGATGAGATCACCATAGAGACATTGGTACAAAGAAGTAAACCCTAGAGATGAAGAACATGTCTAACTTTCTTCCTCCATGCTAGGCACTCACTCTTGTCATGGTACCTTGGGTGATAATAACCTAATGACCAAGCAACAAGGATTCTCTTATCAAAGCAACCAATAATGACCAATCACAAGTCCACATACTCGAGTGTCGTGTCTGGGGCATTGGGTATCTCACCGCACTTGTCCTTTGGGATCACTTGACCATAGTCTCTGGCTATAAGGTCACGTATAAGTCTTCTTCGAAAGATGAAGCGGGGGATAGATTTTGTCTTCTGAGTGAGTAAGCCTCGTGGGCTCCCCATCCTGCACTTAGAAAAGAGAAAAATTTTCATCACGTACTTCAACATAGTGGCCAAATATTTTGGGTGACTACTTTTTGGGATCCACTCTATCACCATGTTATTAGTGCCCATCTTATTAGATCCTCTCTTTTAGCATCAATCCACCTACCTAATCTTGGTGAAGGCCCTCCTACCTCTACTTTTAACTAACCCTTATCCTACTCATACTCTATTCTTATAATTACGAGGCCTATAAGTACAAACCATTGCTATCCCTTAACCATCACATTCAAGTCTTGATGTATTCTTTTTGTGCATAAGCGACCTCATGCACTAGGATTGTTGGTGACTTATTTCTATATTGACCTTGGCATCTTCTCCATCTAGGCAAATTATCTCTTGGAAACTTCCATACTTCTTGGTGTCTTCTACATATGGGAAAACTATCTCTTCACGACTTCCAACTTCTTCGTCGTCTTCGTATTCTTCATCGGTGCAACCCTCTTCTCCATTTGGTTGATCACATTTGTGGGGCCCCTACATTTGCCTTCTACCTCCTCCTAGAGATCTCACACTCCTTGATGACTTGTCTCATGCAACTCCAATCTTGTGGTGATTTCTCAGGTACACTCTTGTACAAGGCGACCTCCTCAAACCTCGCACCTCATCTTCCTACTTGAATGTTGCATCTCTGCTCATAGGCAACACCATTATCCTAATCCTTGGCAATACTATTAGCTTTCCCCTACTTGGGCAACTACCTAAATCTACTCCTTGGGATCTACTAATCACTAGAGTATTCATCATCATGCTAAGCATCGTGACTTTCAACGGAGAATCCAATGTTTGGTGATCTCTATTCTCTTTGGTTTATTTTTCTCACAATTTTAAATGAGGTGATGAGGATTTTGCAATCAAATCCTTGATGACAAAGTTGGTTTCTCACTTTGAGTATATTTGAACTTACTTTTCCATTAATTATTGCTTTTAGAAAGCATAGAAACTACTCAGAATTAGATCTAAAACGTGAGGCAAACCAAAGTTATGGTGTTTGATACCACCCCAAAATGGATTTTATGGGGAGGAGGGTGTGGAATACAAAAATGCATTCTCTTGGGATACTCTATTGTGGGCCAAATCTTTTTTGATGAACAGTACAGCAGATTGGGGTGAAAATGTCCTACATAGCCTTGGAAATACTTGAGAGAATGTGTTCATAGATTCTATTCCAAGAATCTCAAATAAAGTTGTTGTTTTTTTTTAATACACTAATGGCATTAACTATGGTGACTGGTCTATGGATACAGATTTGTGCACTCTCAATGAATCACTTCAATATCTATGATCTTTTGTGTGAGTCGACCCAAAGCTTCAATACTACCTATGATTATCTTGGGAGAGCTACCTGCAGCTGCTTTAGAGACTGATCCACTGACTAGGTCAGTTTATTTCATTCACAGCTTATGGGCCCTGAAAGACAGATATGCTAATGACATCATGCTTCAAGTCACATGGTTTTAGCAAGGATAGACTACCTTCCTTCCAATACTCTTCGGAGGCACCCTCTTAGACTCACGTGGACAGAGACCACTAAGATGCATTCACTAAGCGTTGGTTCAGCTTGACACCATGCAGACATGGTTTGAGCTAGTACATGAGTTTGGCAATTAGATGGCTTTCTGTCTAGATTATCTTCTCCAGCTTTTCAATTTCATCTGGCAAAGCTATATGGACATACATTTATGATTTTGATTGCGATGTACTGGTTGGTAGATACGCACATCCTCACACCAGCTTGAAGTTGAAACTGGCAAATATAGAGAAATGCCTGTTGAGGCCAGAATATGTTGTGGTTGTAAAATAGAGTTCAGCAGAGCTGCATTCTATACACCATTGCCTGACTTATCGTGACATATGTGGCCATCTTTGTTGCCTATTTAGAGATGGATTTGGGCCACTCTTAGGGATTATGAGATATGAAGATCGAAAATGCCTGGGCCAATTCATACTAGAAGAATGTAGACATAAAGAGAGGGCCCTTATGAAGTGACCAAATTGATCAAGAGCCAGGTGACAAATTTCTTTAGACTAGCCCCAACTAGATGTTCAGATGGGTAGCCATCAGAGCTGGTTGCAGACACTAGAGGCATACTAGTCTCTCTTGTGATCCAGCTTCACTTATTCGGTCTCCCAGTTTGACTAGAGACGACAACGTTCTATACACAAAAGCTCCAATCAAGAATTCAGGTCATTGTATCTCATCAAGTAAGGCATGAAGTTAGGGGAGAAACAATGGATGATAAGGATGGTATTTGTCAGCAACCAATGCAGAGTATCCTATGAGATGGACGTCACCCTACATCCACTCGTTGTACAGTCTTTGGCATAGCATCTGTATATTGTCTTGACCCAAGTATCTGATATAAGTTGGTCCCACTCTCCAGTTTATAGCCATTCTCCATTGAACGCTTAGTGGCTTTCCCATTATTATAGGACTTTTACTTTATTTTATTTTCTTTGTTTTCTCCGAAGATTGTATCATATCAGTCATGATGTAACTACTGTCTTATAAGTCATAATGTGACTTTTAAATTCATTTCATTCATCACTCAATCACTAATTGGATCTCACGCAGATGCAGGTAAAGATGTGCACATTCTTGTATTAGTTTATTTGAATAATAAAATATTACTGAATTATGTGAGGAAATTCATATACTTGCTCGTTTTCTTCCATAAGATTTTTTATTTTTTTTTTATTATTATTTTTTAATTGAAAGTGGTTTTGCTAAAAAATGTGTTACTATGTATCTAGCTTTTATAATATATGTTTTTGATTGAAAGCTTATCTATCAACAGATGTTCAATTGAAACTTTTTATCTAAAGCTTCCGAATCCAAAGATCTTTATGAAAACTTGAAGTTCCTTTGTACTAAATTTTTTTTTGCACGAGAGATTTCTGATACTAGTTAGATGGTGTTGCTTGTATATAACTTTTTTCTCCCCCCTAAGCATATACGACTAATTAGAGGTTGCTCAAATATGCTCATCTGGTATCGAATAATTCCTTCGATTGATATGGGGTCTTTTGGTAAAGAAACAAGTTCTTGAATAATGAATAATGCAACCTAATGTGCACACATGCAAGCGCGCGCATGCATGTGCACACACACACACATACACACAAACACACATACACACATGTACATGTGCATGCAGGTGGGTCTGTGTGTGATCGGCACATGCATGTAACACGTCACAATCAGTGCATGAATGCATTAATTGCATAAAGATTGTTTGTAAAAATCTTAGTGGAATCTGTCGATGGCAACAACCATTGACATGACCATAGATGTGCACGTTGTGGCAGCTCTTCATCAGTTCAAGCTAGTCTTGTCGTCTGGCTTTAGGGTAGTGCTTTGAACCTTAGTGTAGCGGGTTACTTTGATATACCCTTAAAATAACGTATTTTATGTTTGCTTTTCAAGATGCAAAAGCCAAGTACAAGTCAAGTTACCTCAACTTCGAGCAAGAGGAGAAGCAGAAGAAGCAAAGAGAAAGAAAATAGTCCTACCTCACTGTTTTCCCATTTCACCAACTTCTTAAGTTTCTTATTTTCCCATTTCACCTATTTTCCCAAGTTGCCTAATTTCCCATTTCACCTATTTTCTAAAGTTGCCTAATTTCCCATTTCACCTATTTTCCCAAGTTGCCTAATTTCCCATTTCACCTATTTTCCCAAGCTGCCTAATTTCCCATTTCACCTATTTTCTTAAGTTGCCTATTTTCCCATTTCACCAATTTCCTGAGTTGTCTACTTTTCTCAGTCCTAAGTTGACCAATTTCTCAAACTAGTCTATTTTTTTAGTCAAATTTTACAAGTTAGTCGACTTACTCAAAAGTTCACCATTTTTATGAAGTTAGTCTACTTACTTCAAAAGTAATCTATTTTTTAAGAAAAGGGTGTACTTTTGATTTAGTCCACTTTTTCACTTGAAAAAAGCGACTAAATTTTCCAGATCTCCATATGGTCTAAATTTTCAGCCACTTGCACGCAGAGAACTCATGGCCGGTGGACGACGCCGAATACCAGAATTTGGAAGATAGTGACGGCACGGAAAAGTGGACCAAGAAGAAAGCTTCCAGAGTACCAAAATTGTCACAGAGCCTGCCAAAGAAGAAACTAATTTTGTCCCCTTTTGCTATCCTTCACTTCTAGGAAAACTATATAAGTAGACCTCTCCTTCAACCAAGGACAAGCTCAGAGAGAGACTCGAGGAAGGAATGCACTGCTGAAGCTTTGCCTTCTCTTTGTGTGTGTAGAGCTCTTAGCTTACCACTAGTGCTCCACTTGGTAGGATTGGAATCAGCTAGCTTGGCACTCTGAGTGAGTAGTGGACAAGCAGTGATTGGCAATCTTCTCTTGAGGAGCTAGTTGGAAGACTAGATTTTTGAGCATGTATGTTTAGAGAATCGAAGTCCAGCACTTAGAATGAAGGTGTATGCTTATGTCTCCTACTGATTGCCCAAAGTTTGTAGAATCCTCTTTTGAGCTGTTTATACTCATAATTTCAGCTTCTTTCTTTCATTTCACTGTGTCATTGTATGTGCTATTTTTTTCCTTCCCTATTGAGTCTTCAAATTGCAACCCACAATGCATATTGCACTTAAGAGGACACACCACATTGAGCATAAAGATCAAGAAATTGATCTACACTTAGTAGACCTTCAGGTTATGTATATTCCTAGCAGATGCTAAGTGTTCTACCCATGCTTGTGTGGGATTTGAGGGGGTATGCCCTTTGTTTTACAGTTGCGATTTCAATAAATTTAAATCTTGCGAGATGTAGATAGTAAAATTGGACTCCCCTTGAAAAAAAAAATGTAATCAATCAATGAATTATGCCTATTTGTTTCTTCATCATATCTCTCTCTCTCTCTCTCTCTCTCAGTGTGACAATATTGTGATTTTTTGCTCAAAATAAAAACCTTTTAAATCGTTCTCGATTTAAATCTCTCTAACAACTTTTATTACAATCTTTTTTATCATACATACTAAAGGAAACTTTGAGATGTGTGCATTTTTTTATGGTTGTGTGTTGACCATTTTTTTTAATACTATATAGAAGTTTATAACTTGATTTTATAATGTTGTATGTATTACTATATGTGAAATATATATGCTTTGTGTTATAAAAATTAAAAATTTCTTCCAAAGGATAAAAACCTCGGTTCATTTTGGGTCTGAACGATCTAAACGATTTAAACGACTTAGACTTAAATCGACTTAGACGATTAAATCTCGATTTGAATCTCACGATTTAAATCTTTCAATCATACTATGCACTTTCACTCTTTCCCGCTTCTTCTCCCCCCCCTCTCTCTCTCAGCATTTTCAAGTTTTTGAGAGAGTGTGTTTACTTCTTTTATTGCAATTGGATGAGAATCCACTGGAAAGAGAGCTCTAAATAGGCCTCGATATGGTTTGCAAAATGAATGTCATGTGTCAGATTATCGCAAAGTAATGAAATGCCGTGATTAAACGTCAGCTTGACTAAAACAAATGATATTCCACAGGTTAGATTACTTACACTCACAAACAGTTGTACATAGAGATCTGAAGCCAGATAACATTCTTCTAGATAATTACATGAATCTGAAGATAGCAGACTTTGGTGTGTCACGCATAGAAGCGGCAAATCCCAGGGATATGACAGGCGAGACGGGAACTTTGCATTACATGGCACCAGAGGTTGGTTCATTCGTTTGAAAGTAAAGAGACAGTGCAATTTTAAAACACATCCTCCGTACTTATTTTCTAGCTGAAAGCAATATAAGTAGTTTTTGCTCTGTTTACACAATTGTCTCTACACAGTATTACCTCTTTTAGCTTTGTAAGCTTGTTCTTCATAAATAGCGCGCATAGCATAATGTGCGTCAATAATTGGTTCAACACAGGTTATCGAAGGGAAGCCATATAATCGAAGTTGCGATGTATATAGCTTTGGAGTTTGTCTGTGGGAGATATATTGTTGTGAACCGCCTTATAGGGGCATGGGGATCAACAAATATATGAGTGACGTCGTGATTAAGGTGATGCTGAGGCCTATCGCACAGTGGAGCCTTTCCTGGTTTCAGTGATTTTGTTTACTTTCTGCTCTCCTGATCTTGTAACGAAGATGGTACAGAAGGTGCGACCACCCATACCAAAATGCTGTCCTCAAGATCTGGCTAAGATAATAAC
>CM035427.1:123240805-123243305 GCA_020310875.1 Ceratopteris richardii
GCTTCCTTCCATTCTGGTTTAGTAATAGCTTCCTCAAATGTACCTGGTTCTTCACTTAAGATGTCCTTTGCAAGATATACAGAGTGCTTGGTTACAAGTGAAGTATCATATCCATACCTAATAGGTTTCTTCTTTTCCCTTGAAGATCTCCTCATAGCTTGAGTTGAGGATTCTGGATTGTCTTCAAGTTGCTTCATCTTCATCTTCCCTTTGGATTTCCAAGCTTTGAATTCTTCAATGTTGATGGTGTCTTCATCATCTGAACTTGTATCCTCATTCTGAGTTGGTTCTTGTCTGACAAGCTTTGGAAAGTCTTCTTCCATATCATAAGGTAAACTCACTTTCCTGCACTCATTATCATACCATGAATCATTTTCATCAAAGATGACATCTCTGCTTACCTTGAATCCTTTGTTTGAGGGGTTATAGAACCTGTATCCTTTCTGATTCAGATCATAACCAATAAAGATACACTTTTCAGCCTTAGGGTCTAGCTTTCCCCTTACCTGTGAGGGAATATGCACATATGCAACACACCCAAAAATCTTGCAATGATCCAGAGATGGTCTCTTACCATGCCAAGCCTCATAGGGTGTCATTCCATCAAGTGTCTTTGATGGCAACCTGTTGATTAAGTGTGTGGCAGTAGATACACTCTCTGCCCAAAGATAATTTGGTAGTTTCTTCTCATTGAGCATAGACCTAGCTGTCTCCACAATGATTCTATTTCTTCTTTCAGCTACCCCATTTTGTTCAGGTGAGTACCTTGTGGTAATCTCCCTCTTGATGCCTCTTTCCTGCAAGAACTCTTCAAAGTCATTGGAGAAGTATTCTCCACCACCATCAGACCTTAACCTCTTCAAATGTCTACCTGTTTGATTCTCTACTAATGCAAGATACCTTTTGAAGCAATTAAATACTTCATCTTTATGTTTCATGAAGTACAAGACAGTCCATCTGCTATAATCATCTATAAAAGATACATAGTACCTTGATCCAGATATGGATGGCTCCTTGCTTGGTCCCCAAACATCTGTATGCACCAATTCCAAGTAATCTTCATGCATAAATCCTTTCTTGGTATATGGCAACCTGTGTGACTTACCAAATTGACAAGCCCCACACTTGTATATCATGTGTTGCTTGGATACATTAGGTATTCCAAGCACACATTGATCTCTGCTCATTTGCTTTATGGTTCTCTCTCCAATGTGACCCAATCTCTTGTGCCACATCTCCAATTCTGATAGGGTTTGGTCTCTATAGTTGTACAAGGCAATATTTTTAGTATCCTCAAGTTCAAAGGTAAACAATCTACCTGACTTCTCTCCCTTGGCTATCCTTCTGAATCCATGTCTTGGATCCTCCACAAATGCACCATGTTGAGTGAACCTGACCTGTAGACCTTTTTCAACAATCTGACCTACACTCATCAGATTCTTGGTGATTGTTGGGACATACAATACTCTGCTTAGCAAATTCTGATTACCATCACTTGTTTTGACATTACCTACTTTAACCACTGAGTGTTTAGTGTCATCACCTGTCTGCACTTGGTGCTTGCCTTTAGGTTCTTCCAAATCAGAGAGTAAGGCAACATTCCCAGCTACATGGTTAGAGCAACCTGAGTCAATATAGAACAAATGATCATCATTGATACCTGATTTAGATGTCATGTTCATAATCAACAAGGAATCATCTTGATCCTCTGCATAATTATTGTAATCCTTTCTATTCCTGTATCCTCCTTGATAATTGCCATTGTGATTGTAGCTATTGTTGTAGTTGTTGTTGTAATTATTGTTGTAGCCATGGTATCCTTGAGATTGATTGAACCTGCCTCTGCCTTGAGAGTATCCTCCTCTTTGGTGACCTCTTCCTCTTTGGTTCTTGTAGTTTTTGTAGCATTCATATGTAGTATGATTAGACAAGCCACAAATATTGCATGGAGATTGATTATAGGGTCTCCCCCTACCTGACTTACCTCCTCTGCCCCTACCTCTAGATGATCTACCTCTCCCTGCATAGTTTGCTTGGGAGGTGGATCCTTCATCATCAACCTTCTTGTTTTTACCCTTATCTTTAGACTTCTTATCTGTATATAGGGCAGAGGGATTGTTACCTTTTGATTGATCTCCATTCTTTGTGATCTTGGCTTCATGTGTAAAGAGTTGTCCAATCAGAGTTGTTAGATCAGGTGCTTGAATGTCCATGTACAAGTCCATTGCAGTGGTAAAGCTCTCCCACTTGTCATCTGCTTTGAGTCCATTGATCACTTGTCTAACAATTTGCTCTTCTTCAATCTCTTCTCCAACACTTGCAAGTTGATCTGCTATATCTTTGACTTTGGTGACAAAATCTGAAACACATTGTTTTGATTGTTTCCTAAGAGTTGTAAACTCAATCCATAGCTGATTCTTTCTGGCCCTTGTGCTTGATGAGAAGTATGTTGACAAGGTCTCCCAAGTCTCTTGGGAAGTCTTACAGTTCCTAACATGAG
>CM035427.1:123263918-123278918 GCA_020310875.1 Ceratopteris richardii
CAATTCTTGTCAAGGTAGCATAATTCAAACTACCTACCATGCTTTGATATCCTGTAATGTCTTGTATTTCATCCCCTTCATGAGCACTTAGCTTTAGGTTGACCTCCATTGGAGTAGTTGAGACTTTAGCATCATGCAAGCCAAACTTCTTGACCATATCCTGTACATACTTCTTTTGAGTAATATATATACCTGAGTTGGTGTAGACTAACTCAAGACCTAAGAAGTACTTCAATAATCCAAGATCATTAATCTTGAATTCTTTCATCATCTGTCCTTTGATGTGTCTAATCCCATTGACATCATTACCTGTAATGATGATGTCATCAACATAAACACACAAGTAGATTACCTCTGTACTACTTCTCTTTATGAACAGAGAAGTGTCTGCTTTACTCATCACAAATCCTTGGTCTTGGAGATAGGTTGTCAACCTGTAATTCCATGCTCTAGGTGCCTGTTTCAATCCATATAGAGCCTTCTTCAATTTACAAACATAATTTACCTTCTTGGGATCTTCATAGCCAGGTGGTTATGACATGTAGACTTCTTCAGATATCCATCCATTCAAGAAAGCATTCTTGACATCTAATTGGTACATGTTCCAATTCTTGGATGCAGCTACACTCACCAATATTCTGATAGTTGGCATCTTAGCCACAGGAGAAAATGTCTCCTCATAATCAATGCCTTGGGTTTGTGCAAAACCCTTGGCTACCAACCTAGCTTTGTACCTGTTTATTGTTCCATCTGAATTTCTCTTTAGCTTGTAGATCCATCTGGATCCTATCACCTTCACAGAGTCTTTCTTGGGTACCAAGTCCCAAGTATCACTCTCCTTGAGAGCTTCCATTTCTTCATCCATAGCTCCTTTCCATTCTGGTTTGGTGCTTGCTTCTTCATAGGTACCTGGTTCTTCATTCAACAAATCCTTTGCAAGATATACAGAATGTTTAGTTACAAGTGATGTGTCATACCCAAATCTGATTGGTTTCTTCTTTTCTCTCTGAGATCTCCTCATTGCTTGAGTTGAGGATTTTGGTGTATCTTCTAGCTTCTTCATCTTCATCTTTCCTTTGGACTTCCATGTTGGTGCATGACAATCATCAATTGAAGGATTATGGAGAAATGAAGTCAAGGAGTCAAGAAGGAAACAAAGTCAGATGGTTGAAGGAAGGACATTTTCAGAAAACTCAAAGATATGTACACATATGTACATTAGCTGACTTATACCCTTGTTTAAGTCATACACTTGTATATATTCATCTATAAATATGTTTGAAAATGTCGGGCAAGCAGAGCAGTAGAAGATTTGAGAATAGGGAGAGAGAAATTAGTGTCATTAGACACATGAAGAGTGAGTGAATTGTCCATCCTCACTTAGATGTAAATTTTCTGAGAAATCGAGAATTTTTGCGCCCGATATTTTGCTGTCTGCTCCTTCTGTGCTTAATCTTTTGAGAAATCCTTTTGCACGTATCTAAGTCCATAGTTAATCTATCTATGGCTAGAATTTGAGAGGTTAATTGTAATCAGGATGTGAGAATTTTGATTAGGAACATTCATATGTAAGAATGTTCTAACAGTCGAGAAATCTGGCGCACATTTCATCTTCAATGAAATGATCATTGCTCAGTCTACAGTGTAAAGTTTTACACAAGTGAGGGCTCAAAATCTAAGTTGGAAGGTAAGCCATCTATGGCTAGAAGATCTTGATGAAACGGGTTCAGAGTTGGGAGAACCAGTGCTAAGAAGTTGCAGGTGTCAAAGTCGCCATTGCAGAGAAGTACTTTCAGACATAGGTAAAGTGTTTCACACATTTCTCAGAGTGTACTTAATCTTTTTGAGAGATTTAACTTGGCAAAGTTGCGCAACCTCAAGGCGAAGTGTTGTGCAAAGTTTTATCAAAAACTTTACAGAATTGATTAGTCAATGAGTGACTAATCTGCAGCAGACTTTTCTGAGAAGTTGATTTTTCAGAACTTTCAATATTTCTGATAATTTGGTGGATGATCTCTAAGTTTGGTGGAGTCTAAGGTTAACCTTGATATAGAAGTGATCTAACTTCAAGGTTAACTTGTTCTTTTGGATATTAACACTCTCCATCAGTGGTATCAGAGCAGGTTGTGTCAAAATTGAAGTGAAGAAGACTCCGACTATTGCAGAAATACAAAACTTTACATTTTGAAGGTGCAGAAGGGTAAAGGTTGAAGAAAGATCAAAGGAAGACATACAAAGAGCATCAAAAGGATCAGAAGGAGCAACATTCGAAGTAAAGGTACATTTATTATTTGTAAAGGTTTAAGATTTGAAGCTACAGGTGAAATAAAGATGGGAGATAGTCTCCAAATTGAAAAGTTGGATAGAGAGAACTATCCTGCATGGTCTATGAGGATGGAAGCTCACCTTATGAGCAAAGATCTGATAGGATATATCACAGGAGATGAAGAAAAGCCAGAATTCAGAGATCCTAGTGTTCCAACTAGGGAGGAGCTTGCAGATTTGAAGAATTGGATGAAGAAGGATGCTCAAGCAAGAAGCATCATCTACATGGCAGTCAATGACTATTTGCTTCCTCACATTAGAGGACTTGAAAGTGCTTGTGACATTTGGAATGCTTTGGAAGAGCATTTCCAAAATACAACCAAATCAAGGAAGGCTTCACTATGGGCAGAGTTTACTACCTTCAAGAAGAAGGCCTCACAATCAATTTCTGATTATGTGACAAAGATGAAGGACATTGCAGATTCTTTAGGTGCAGTGGATGAAGATATTGAAGAAGACAAATTGGTAAGACAAATACTCACAGGGCTAAGAGGAGATGAGAAGTGGAAGCCTTTCATTTTATCTACAGAACTTTCATTAGATCATTTTACTCCTGATTTGAATCAATTGTTAGGTCATATGCTAACTTTTGAGAATGATATCAAAGGAGATGTTGATAAGAGTGCAGGTCATGCAATGTATTCTAAAGACAAGAAGAAAGCCAACAAAGGGAAGCAACAATCAGGTGAAGAAGAAGGTACATCAAACCAAGCAAACTTCATAAGAGGAAGAGGAAATGGCAGAAGTAGAGGAAGAGGCAGAAACAACAAAGAGAATGCAAGAGCTTGTTGGATATGTGGTAAGACCAATCATCTATCTCATGATTGTTGGCACAATAATCAAAACAATGGTAATTATCAGAACTTTAATCAAAGAGCAAGAGGTGGTAGATTTCAGAGAGGAAACTTCAGAGGAAGAGGTGGTAGGAATTCTTTTGGAAGAGGTGGTGGAAGAAACTTCCAAAGTCAATCCTATAATAACACCTACTACAACTATGCATCAGATCAAAAGGAGGATTCGACTCTCATTATGAATACATGTGAAACTTCACATGAGGACATGAGAGTGTTCTATATTGATTCAGGATGTAGTAATCATTTGAGTGGAAATATTGCTTTGATGACTGACCTAGATCATAATGCAATTAATCATACAGTTCAGACAGGTGATAATACAAAGCATAAGGTAAAGTCAATTGGTTCAGTCAAAGCTAAGGATGGGAGCACTCTTCTGAGTAAGGTACTTTATGTTCCCACAATTCCAAAGAATTTGATCAGTGTAGGTCAAATTGTGGAAAAAGGTTATGAGGTAAGGTTTACCAATGATGGAGTTTATGTGGAAGACCCTAGTCAAGGGTATAAACAAGTTATTGCAGGAAAGAAAGAAGGAAGGCTTTTCACATTGAAGGTACAAGGAAATGTTGGACATGCTATGTTCACATATGGAGAGCAAAAGGTGTCAGAGTTGGATCTTTGGCACAAAAGACTTGGACACTTTAATGAAAGAGGTATCAAAGAAATGATTAACAATGATTCAGTACTTGGAATGCCTAACATTGCAGGTCAACACATGACATACAGATGTGAGGCATGTCAATTAGGTAAGGCTCATAAGCAATCCTATTCCAAGCATGGATTTATGTACTCAGAAAGACTTGAATTGGTGCATACAGATGTGTGGGGTCCTTCAAAGGACTTTAGTATAAATGGTTCAAGATATTATGTCATATATGTTGATGATGCTACCAGGTGGATCACAATTTATGTGATTAAGGAAAAGTCAGAAGTGTTTAATACATTTAAACACTATCATGCATATGCAGAAAGGATTACAGGTCAAAAATTGAAGAGACTAAGGTCAGATGGAGGGGGAGAGTATTTTTCAAATGAGTTCAATGATTATTTGTGGAATGCAGGTATAAAGAGAGAAGTTACTTGCAGGTACTCTCCTCAACAAAATGGGGTAGCAGAAAGAAGAAATAGGACTCTTGTTGAGTTTGCAAGGTCCATGATGAAAGAGAAGAATTGTCCAAATTATTTGTGGGCTGAGGCTGTTAATACAGCTACATATTTGGTTAATAGATTGCCTTGTAAGGCTTTGCAGGGTATGACACCATATGAAGCTTGGTGGGGTAAGAAACCTACCTTGGATCATTGCAGAATATTCGGATGCTTGGCATATGCATATGTGCCATCTCAATTGAGGCATAAGTTGGAGCCTAAGGCAGAGAAGTATGTATTCATTGGTTATGATGATAAGCAAATGGGATACAGGTTGTGGAGTCCATCCACAAAGCAATTTATTGTATCCAAGGATGTTACATTTGATGAGCAAGGTACTTGGTATGCAGGTAAATATAATGTACATGCAGATGATGAAGAAGTAGTGGAACAAAGGAAAGGTAAAGCAAAGATTCAATTACTTGATGAAAGTGAGAGTAATGAAGTGCAGATTGAAGTTGAAGAGAGGCCAAGGTTTGATCCAGAATGTGATGAACCAGAGACCTCAAGAAGTGCAGAAGTTAGGAGATCATCTAGGCACAAATGGCAACCTACAAGGTATAGCTATGACACTTCATTCTTAACTACTAAAGATTATGCTTATTTGGTAAAAGCAGATGAAGACCCTTCTACATATGAAGAAGCCAAAGGGAAGAAGAATTGGGAAGATGCTATGCAAGAGGAGTATGATGCATTGATAGAGAATCAAACATGGGATTTGGTTCCTAAACCTAATAGTCAGAAGATTATTGGATGTAAGTGGGTTTACAAAACAAAGAGATTTGCAGATGGAAGTGTGTCTAGGTACAAAGCTAGACTTGTTGTGAAAGGGTATGCACAGACATATGGAGTGGACTATGATGAGACTTATAGTCCTGTGGCAAAGATGACAACCATCAGGACACTCATTGCAATTGCTGCTTGTAAAGGTTGGAAGTTGTCTCAATTAGATGTTAAAAATGCTTTCTTGAATGGTTACATTTCAGATGAAGTCTACATGGAGCAACCAGATGGGTTCAAAGATCAAGTGAGTCCAAATTATGTATGTAAGCTCAAGAGAGCTTTGTATGAGTTGAAGCAAGCCCCAAGGGCTTGGAATTATAGGCTTGTAAAATTTTTGAATGATCTTGGATTTCAAGCATCAAAGGCAGATAGTAGCTTGCTAGTCAAAGCAAGTGAAGATGGGTTCATTTATGTGTGTATTTATGTTGATGACATAATACTTACAGGAACAGATGATAAAGGGATGCAAATGATCAAGAAGCAGATGGAGAAAGAGTTCAAAATCAGTGATTTGGGGAACCTATCATTCTTCTTGGGAATGGAGATTTCTTATACTCAACATGGAGTATATGTGACCCAAGAAAGGTATCTTAAAAATTTTCTAACCAAATTTAAAATGGAAGATTGCAGGGTTGCACCTACACCTTTGGAAGTGAACCATAAATTGTCTAGGTTTGGAGGAGAAGAGTTCAGAGATATGAAACTTTATCAAAGTTTGGTTGGTAGCTTGATTTATGCTACATTGACAAGGCCTGACTTGTCATATGCAGTTGGTATGCTTTCACAATTCATGCATTGTCCTAGAAAGGAACATTGGATTGCAGGACAAAGAGTACTTAGGTACATCAAGGGTACACTCAGAGAAGGGTTGTACTATGGGTTTACTTCAGATACAAGAATCAAGATATATAGTGATGCAGATTGGGCAGGTAATGTTGATGATAGAAGATCAACACATGGATACTTGTGTTATGTAGGAGACAAATTGATTTCATGGTGTTCCAAGAAGCAACATACAGTTGCTTTGTCATCTACAGAGGCAGAATATAAAGGTATGGTGGAAGCTGCAAAAGAGGTAATATGGCTAAAGACACTTTTGAAAGTTTTTGATGTGATTCAGAGTACTCCTATTATTTGTGGAGACAATATGAGTTCATTATACTTGGCAGCTAATCCTGTATTTCATGCTAGAACTAAGCATATTGAAATACAGTATCATTTTCTGAGAGAGAAGGTCATTGAGAAAGAGATTGAAGTCATACACACTCCCACAAAAGATCAAGTTGCAGATATGATGACTAAAAGTCTAGATGGACCAAAACTACAAAGATTTAAGGATATGGCTGGAGTAAAGAAGATAGAGAAGAACCTCAATTAATGATTGAGGGGGAGCTGTTGGTGCATGACAATCATCAATTGAAGGATTATGGAGAAATGAAGTCAAGGAGTCAAGAAGGAAACAAAGTCAGATGGTTGAAGGAAGGACATTTTCAGAAAACTCAAAGATATGTACACATATGTACATTAGCTGACTTATACCCTTGTTTAAGTCATACACTTGTATATATTCATCTATAAATATGTTTGAAAATGTCGGGCAAGCAGAGCAGTAGAAGATTTGAGAATAGGGAGAGAGAAATTAGTGTCATTAGACACATGAAGAGTGAGTGAATTGTCCATCCTCACTTAGATGTAAATTTTCTGAGAAATCGAGAATTTTTGCGCCCGATATTTTGCTGTCTGCTCCTTCTGTGCTTAATCTTTTGAGAAATCCTTTTGCACGTATCTAAGTCCATAGTTAATCTATCTATGGCTAGAATTTGAGAGGTTAATTGTAATGAGGATGTGAGAATTTTGATTAGGAACATTCATATGTAAGAATGTTCTAACATTCGAGAAATCTGGCGCACATTTCATCTTCAATGAAATGATCATTGCTCAGTCTACAGTGTAAAGTTTTACACAAGTGAGGGCTCAAAATCTAAGTTGGAAGGTAAGCCATCTATGGCTAGAAGATCTTGATGAAACGGGTTCAGAGTTGGGAGAACCAGTGCTAAGAAGTTGCAGGTGTCAAAGTCGCCATTGCAAAGAAGTACTTTCAGACATAGGTAAAGTGTTTCACACATTTCTCAGAGTGTACTTAATCTTTTTGAGAGATTTAACTTGGCAAAGTTGCGCAACCTCAAGGCGAAGTGTTGTGCAAAGTTTTATCAAAAACTTTACAGAATTGATTAGTCAATGAGTGACTAATCTGCAGCAGACTTTTCTGAGAAGTTGATTTTTCAGAACTTTCAATATTTCTGATAATTTGGTGGATGATCTCTAAGTTTGGTGGAGTCTAAGGTTAACCTTGATATAGAAGTGATCTAACTTCAAGGTTAACTTGTTCTTTTGGAGATTAACACTCTCCATCATTCCATGCCTTGAATTCTTCAAGGTTTATTGTATCATCATCATCTGAGCTTGATTCATCTTTCTGGATTGGTTCCTCCTTGGTGAGCTTTGGGAAATCCTCTTCCATATCATAGGGTAGACTAACCTTCCTGCATTCATTCTCATACCAAGAGTCATTCTCATCAAAGATGACATCTCTGCTTACCTTGAAGCCTTTGTTTGTTGGGTTCTAGAATCTGTATCCCTTTTGGTTCAAATCATAACCAATGAAGATACATTTTTCAGCTTTAGGGTCTAGCTTTCCCCTAACCTGTGAGGGAATATGCACATATGCTACACAACCAAAGATTTTGCAATGATCCAGAGAAGGTCTCTTACCATGCCAAGCTTCATATGGTGTCATGCCATCAAGTAATTTGGATGGCAACCTATTGATGAGGTAGGTGGCTGTGGATACACTCTCTGCCCAAAGATAATTTGGCAACTTCTTTTCATTAAGCATAGACCTAGCTGTTTCTACTATGAGTCTATTCCTTCTTTCAGCTACTCCATTTTGTTCAGGTGAGTACCTTGTAGTTATCTCCCTCTTGATGCCTCTTTCCTGCAAGAAATCTTCAAACTCATTGGAGAAGTACTCTCCTCCACCATCTGATCTTAGCTTCTTCAAGCTTCTTCATGTTTGGTTTTCAACAAGTGCAAGATACCTCTTGAAACAATTAAACACTTCATCTTTATGCTTCATAAAGTATAAAATGGTCCACCTGCTATAGTCATCAATAAAGGACACATAATACCTTGAACCTGAAATGGAAGGATCCTTGCTAGGTCCCCAAACATCTGTGTGCACCAAGTCTAGGTAGTCTTCATGCATGAATCCTTTCCTTGAATAGGGCAATCTGTGAGACTTACCAAACTGACATGCTCCACACTTGTAAATCATGTGTTGCTTGGATACATTAGGTATCCCAAGCACACATTGATCCCTGCACATTTGCTTTAGGGTTCTTTCACCTATGTGCCCTAACCTCTTGTGCCATATTTCTAACTCTCAAAGTGTTTGATCCTTGTAATTATATAAAGCAATGTTCTTGGTGTCTTCTAGCTCAAAAGTAAACAATCTACCTGATTTCTCCCCTTTGGCAATTCTTTTGAAACCATGTCTTGGGTCCTCCACATATGCTCCATGTTGAGTGAACCTGACCTGCAAACCTTTCTCCACAATTTGACCAACACTCATTAGATTCTTGGTGATGGTTGGTACATAGAGTACCCTGCTCAATAGATTCTGGTTACCATCACATGTCTTTACATTTCCAATCTTTACAACAGAGTGTTTAGTATCATCACCTGTCTGTACCTGATGTTTGCCTTTGGGTTCTTCCAAATCAGAGAGTAGTGCCACATTCCCAGCTACATGGTTAGAACATCCTGAGTCAATATAAAATAAATGATCATCATTTGTACCTGCCTTGGAGATCATATTCATGATCAATAGGGAGTCATCTTGCTCCTCTGTGTAATTGTTGTAGTCTCTTCTATTTCTGAATCCACCTTGGTAATTACCATTGTGGTAGTGGTTGTAATTGTTGTTGTATTGATTTTTGTATCCATTGTAGCCTTGATGTTGGTTGAACCTGCCTCTCCCTTGAGAGTATCCACCTCTTGAGTAGCCTCTTCCTCTCTGATTCTTGTAGTTCTTGTAGCATTCATCTGTGGTGTGATTGGACAATCCACAAATGTTGCATGGTGATGAGTTGTAGGGTCTCCCCCTACTTGACTTACCTCCTCTACCCCTGCCTCTTGATGATCTACCTCTCCCTGCATAATTAGCTTGGGAGGTAGAGCCTTCTTCATCCTGTTTCTTCCCTTTACCTTTATCCTTAACTTTCTTATCAGTATATAGAGCAGAGGGGTTGTTAACTTTTGATTGATCTCCTGCCTTTGTAAACTTTGCTTCATGTGCGAATAGTTGGCCCATGAGTGCTGTGAGATCTGGGGTATGCATGTCCATATAGAGGTCCATTGCAGTGGTGAAACTTTCCCACTTATCATCTGCCTTGAGTCCATTTGTTACTTGTATGACTATTTGCTCCTCTTCAATTTCCTCTCCAATGCTTGCTAATTGGTCTGCCACATCTTTAATCTTTGTCACATACTCTGAGACTGATTGCTTGGGCTGCTTCCTAAGGGTTGTGAATTCAATCCACAGTTGATTCTTCCTGGCCCTTGTGTTGGAAGAGGAATATGTTGATAGAGTTTCCCAAGTCTCTTGGGAAGTCTTACAGTTCCTTACATGAGGTAAAAGGAAATCAGATATAGAGTTAAGAAGGTAAGACTGTTGGAGCAAATCAATCACAAATTGGTGATTATACAGATCTTGGAGAATGCTTATGGTCAGAATGAAGCAAAGGAAGACATTTGCAAAACTAAGAAGAAGTCAGAATGTTGTCTTGTACACATATGTACATTAGCATAGTCATAGATGACTTAGATCTTTTGTTCAGTAAGAATTATGTACAAATTATCTATAAATACCTTGAGAAAAGTCGGGGAATGTATGAGAGCATTTGTGACAATAGTTACAAGTCAAGAATTAGGGAGATAGAAGCTATGAGAAAGTGGAAAGTGAATTTGTATTTGCTCTCATCACTCAGTTGTAATTTTCTGAGTTAATGAAGAAAAATTGCGCCCGATCTTTTCGTGTCTGCTCCTTCTGTGTTTGATCATTAACGAAATCCTTTTGAGGATATCTAAGTTGTTAGTTAATGAACCTGTGACCTGAATTTCAGAGTCCAATTGTAAACAGGCTAGGAGAATTGTGAATAGGAACATTCATATGTGTTGAATGTCTACAGTTCTCTGAAACAGGCGCAAATTTCGTGTTTAATCTTTTGGTCAGTGCTCACTCCATAGTTTAAAGTTTTGTGCAAGCAAGCACTTAATCTTTAAGTTGGAAGGTGATCTACTCGTGGCTAAAAGCATTTGGCAAAACGGGTTAGATACTGTGAGAATCAAAGTTAAGAAGTTAGGGGTGTCTGAATCGACTTCTCAGAAGTATAGTTTCTGACATAGGTAACTTGAGAAGTTGATTTCTCAAGCTACACTTAATCTTTTGGAGTAATTCAACTTGGAATAGTTGCGCAATCTCTAGGAGATGATTCGTACAAAGTTTCATCAAAAACTTTACATGTTTGATAAGTCAATGTAAAGAAATAGTGCAGCAGACTTTTCTGTGTATCACCTTCTTCACAGATTTGTTCAATTTTTGATAATTAGAAGTTAATCCTCTAAATGTGTAAAAGGTTTTGACTTATTCTTGGTATAGAGGTGCTCTAATCACAAGAATAAGTTGTTCTTTTGGAGATTAACATTCTCCATCAGTGGTATCAGAGCAGGAGACATCAATTTGAAGAAAAGGAGGATTTCGACTGCTGCAGATTCAAGAGATTCAACATTTGAAGGATCAAGAAGTGAAAGCTTGGAGTCAAAGCTCGAGGAGAAGACAAATTGACATCAAGAAAGGCAAAAGGAGTTCAATTTGAAGTAAAGGTACATACATTGTTTGTAAAGCTTGAAGATTTTAATACACAGGTGGATACAAGATGGGAGAAAGCTTGCAGATTGATAAGCTAGATAGGGAGAACTATCCAGCATGGTCCATGAGGATGGAAGCACACCTCATGAGCAAAGATCTTATATCATTCATTACAGGAGATGAAGAAAAACCAGAATTTGCAGATCCAAGTATTCCTACTAGGGAAGAACTTGCAATGTTGAAGACTTGGATGAGAAAGGATGCTCAAGCAAGGAGTATCATCTACATGGCTGTAAATGATTATCTTCTACCTCACATCAGAGGTTTAGAAAGTGCTACAGATGTTTGGAATGCCTTGGAAGAGCATTTCCAAAATACAACTAAGTCAAGGAAGTCCTCACTATGGGCTGAGTTCACAACTTTCAAGAAGAAGAGCTCACAATCAATTTCAGATTATGTGGCAAGGATGAAAGATATTGCAGATAGCTTGGGAGCAGTGGATGAAGACATTGAAGAAGAAAAGTTGGTAAGACAAATACTTACAGGTCTAAGAGGAGATGAGAAGTGGAAGCCTTTTATATTGTCCATAGAATTGTCACTTGATCACTTTACTCCTGACCTTAATCAATTGCTAGGACATATGCTAACCTTTGAGCAGGATCTTAAAGGAGACAATGATAGAAGTACAAATCAAGCTATGTACTCCAAAGACAAGAAAAAGAATGGCAAGGGAAAGCAATCAAATGATGATGAAGGGAATTCAAATCAAGCCAACTTCACAAAAGGGAAGACAAATTTCAGAGGTAAAGGAAGAGGAGGTAAGAACAAAGATAATGCTAAAGCTTGTTGGATTTGTGGCAGAACAAATCATTTGGCAAATGATTGTTGGTATAACAATCAAAGTGGAGGATACAACAATCAGAATTATAGTCAAAGAGGTAGAGGAGGCAGAAACCAAAGAGGCAATTTCAGAGGAAGAGGTGGTAGGACATCATATGGTAGAGGAGGTGGAAGAAACTTCCAATCTCAGTCCTACAACAATAATTATTATAATTATGCATCAGATCAGAAGGATGACATGACTCTTATCTTGAATGCAACTCATGAATCAATGGGAGAAGATCAAAGAGTGTTTTATATTGACTCAGGGTGCAGCAACCATCTGAGTGGGAACCTATCCTTGATGACTGATATGGAAGCAAGGGTGAATGGACATACAGTCCAAACAGGTGACAATACTAAACATAAAGTGGAGAGCATTGGATCAGTAAAGACAAAGAGTGGAAGTACACTTCTGAGCAAGGTACTTTATGTCCCTACTATTCCTAAAAATTTGATAAGTGTAGGGCAAATTGTGGAGAAAGGATATGAGGTAAGATTTACAAATGATGGTGTCTATGTACAAGATCCAAATCAGGGATATAGAACCATAATTGCAGGTAAAAAGGAAGGAAGATTGTTCACTCTCAAAGTCCAAGGTAATGTAGGACATGCATTGTTTACCTATGGAGGTCAAAAGGTATCTGAATTAGACCTATGGCATAAGAGGCTAGGTCATTTCAATGAGAGAGCTATAAAGGAGATGTCAAAGAATCAGGTGGTGCTTGGATTGCCAAACATTGAAGGGCAACATATGGTGTACAAGTGTGAAGCTTGTCAATTAGGTAAAGCACATAAAGGTTCTTATAACAAATCAGGGTACAAGTATTCAAATATGCTTGAATTGGTTCATACAGATGTATGGGGACCCTCAAGGGACTATAGCATAAATGGATCTAGATATTATGTGTTGTTTGTTGATGATGCAACCAGGTGGATTACTTTGTATGTAATCAAGGACAAATCAGAAGTCTTTAAGACATTCAAACATTTCCATGCTTATGCAGAAAGAATCACAGGACAAAAGCTAAAGAGGTTAAGATCAGATGGAGGGGGAGAGTATTTCTCAAAAGAGTTTGATGATTATTTGTGGAATGCAGGTATCAAAAGAGAAGTGACTTGCAGGTATTCCCCTCAACAGAATGGAGTAGCAGAAAGGAGGAATAGGACTCTTGTAGAATTTGCAAGAGCCATGATGAAGGAAAAGAATTGTCCAAATTACTTATGGGCAGAGGCCATTAACACTGCAACATACCTTGTGAATAGGTTGCCTTGCAAAGCTTTGGATGGAGGAACCCCTTATGAAGCATGGTGGGGTAAGAAGCCTAGTCTTGATCATTGTAAAGTATTTGGATGTATTGCATATGCTTATGTTCCTTCACAATTAAGACATAAGCTAGAACCAAAAGCAGAGAAGTATGTGTTTATTGGATATGATGATAGACAAATGGGTTACAGGTTGTGGAGTCTATCCACAAAGCAATTTCTTGTTACTAAAGATGTAACATTTGATGAGCAAAACATGTGGTATACAGGATCACCAAATGAGTATGCAGGTGTTGAAGAAATTCAAAGGAAAGGAAAGGCAAAGGTAAAGGTATGTGAAGAAATTGTTGATGAAGTTGACTCTAGATGTAGAGTGCAGGATCATGTAGAAGAAGGGCCAAGATTTGATCCAGAATCAAATGAGGCTGAAACATCAAGAAGTGCAGAAATCAGAAGATCTACAAGGGAAAGGAAAGAGCCTATAAGGTATAGCTATGATACATCTTTCCTAACAACAAGAGATTATGCTTACATTGTGAAAACAGAAGAAGATTCAACCACTTATGAAGAAGCCAAAGGTAAACAGAATTGGGAGAAGGCAATGCAAGAAGAGTATGATGCTCTACTTGAAAATGAAACTTGGGAATTAGTACCAAGACCAAAGAATCAGAAAGTCATTGGATGCAAGTGGGTATACAAAACAAAGAGGTTTGCAGATGGTAAGGTGTCTAGATATAAGGCTAGACTTGTGGTTAAAGGTTATGCCCAAACTTATGGGGTAGATTATGATGAAACCTTTAGTCCTGTTGCTAAGATGTCTACAATTAGGACATTGATTGCTATTGCTGCTTGCAAGGGATGGAAATTATCACAATTGGATGTGAAGAATGCATTTCTAAATGGTTACATTGCAGATGAAGTATATATGGAGCAACCAGAAGGCTTCATGGAATCAATTGGATCAGATTATGTGTGTAAGCTCAAGAGAGCTTTATATGGGTTGAAGCAAGCCCCAAGAGCTTGGAATTACAGATTGGTCAAGTTCTTGAATGAATGTGGGTTTCAAGCATCAAAGGCAGATAGTAGCTTGCTAGTGAAGGCAAGTGAAAATGGATATATTTACATGTGCATTTATGTTGATGATATTATTGTTACAGGAACAGATGCTCAAGGAATCAATGAACTCAAGAAGCAAATAGAGAAGGAGTTTAAGATAAGTGACTTGGGAAACTTATCTTATTTTCTAGGAATGCAGATTGTGTATACTCAACATGGAGTATATGTTTCACAAGAGAGATACTTGAAGAATCTTTTGATCAAGTTTAACATGGAAGATTGCAAGACCTCAACCACTCCATTGGAGGTAAATCATAAATTAAGCAGGTATGGAGGTGAAGAGTTCAATGACATGAAGAAATATCAGAGTTTGGTAGGTAGTCTAATATATGCTACCTTGACAAGGCCAGACCTATCATATGCAGTAGGTGTGTTGTCACAATTTATGCATTGTCCAAAGAAGACTCATTGGATTGCAGCCCAAAGGGTACTCAGATATATCAAAGGAACCCTAAGTGAAGGTTTGTACTATGGTTTCACTTCTGATACAAGAATCAAAGTGTTTAGTGATGCAGATTGGGCAGGTGACTCAGATGATAGAAGGTCTACTCATGGATATCTATGTTATGTTGGAGACAAGTTAGTGTCTTGGTGTTCAAAGAAGCAACACACAGTTGCTTTATCATCCACAGAGGCTGAGTATAAGGGAATGGTAGAAGCTGCAAAAGAAGTTATATGGTTGAAGACCTTGATGAAAAGTTT
>CM035427.1:123288918-123293918 GCA_020310875.1 Ceratopteris richardii
ATGCCTTGGAAGAGCATTTCCAAAATACAACTAAGTCAAGGAAGTCCTCACTATGGGCTGAGTTCACAACTTTCAAGAAGAAGAGCTCACAATCAATTTCAGATTATGTGGCAAGGATGAAAGATATTGCAGATAGCTTGGGAGCAGTGGATGAAGACATTGAAGAAGAAAAGTTGGTAAGACAAATACTTACAGGTCTAAGAGGAGATGAGAAGTGGAAGCCTTTTATATTGTCCATAGAATTGTCACTTGATCACTTTACTCCTGACCTTAATCAATTGCTAGGACATATGCTAACCTTTGAGCAGGATCTTAAAGGAGACAATGATAGAAGTACAAGTCAAGCTATGTACTCCAAAGACAAGAAAAAGAATGGCAAGGGAAAGCAATCAAATGATGATGAAGGGAATTCAAATCAAGCCAACTTCACAAAAGGGAAGACAAATTTCAGAGGTAAAGGAAGAGGAGGTAAGAACAAAGATAATGCTAAAGCTTGTTGGATTTGTGGCAGAACAAATCATTTGGCAAATGATTGTTGGTATAACAATCAAAGTGGAGGATACAACAATCAGAATTATAGTCAAAGAGGTAGAGGAGGCAGAAACCAAAGAGGCAATTTCAGAGGAAGAGGTGGTAGGACATCATATGGTAGAGGAGGTGGAAGAAACTTCCAATCTCAGTCCTACAACAATAATTATTACAATTATGCATCAGATCAGAAGGATGACATGACTCTTATCTTGAATGCAACTCATGAATCAATGGGAGAAGATCAAAGAGTGTTTTATATTGACTCAGGGTGCAGCAACCATCTGAGTGGGAACCTATCCTTGATGACTGATATGGAAGCAAGGGTGAATGGACATACAGTCCAAACAGGTGACAATACTAAACATAAAGTGGAGAGCATTGGATCAGTAAAGACAAAGAGTGGAAGTACACTTCTGAGCAAGGTACTTTATGTCCCTACTATTCCTAAAAATTTGATAAGTGTAGGGCAAATTGTGGAGAAAGGATATGAGGTAAGATTTACAAATGATGGTGTCTATGTACAAGATCCAAATCAGGGATATAGAACCATAATTGCAGGTAAAAAGGAAGGAAGATTGTTCACTCTCAAAGTCCAAGGTAATGTAGGACATGCATTGTTTACCTATGGAGGTCAAAAGGTATCTGAATTAGACCTATGGCATAAGAGGCTAGGTCATTTCAATGAGAGAGCTATAAAGGAGATGTCAAAGAATCAGGTGGTGCTTGGATTGCCAAACATTGAAGGGCAACATATGGTGTACAAGTGTGAAGCTTGTCAATTAGGTAAAGCACATAAAGGTTCTTATAACAAATCAGGGTACAAGTATTCAAATATGCTTGAATTGGTTCATACAGATGTATGGGGACCCTCAAGGGACTATAGCATAAATGGATCTAGATATTATGTGTTGTTTGTTGATGATGCAACCAGGTGGATTACTTTGTATGTAATCAAGGACAAATCAGAAGTCTTTAAGACATTCAAACATTTCCATGCTTATGCAGAAAGAATCACAGGACAAAAGCTAAAGAGGTTAAGATCAGATGGAGGGGGAGAGTATTTCTCAAAAGAGTTTGATGATTATTTGTGGAATGCAGGTATCAAAAGAGAAGTGACTTGCAGGTATTCCCCTCAACAGAATGGAGTAGCAGAAAGGAGGAATAGGACTCTTGTAGAATTTGCAAGAGCCATGATGAAGGAAAAGAATTGTCCAAATTACTTATGGGCAGAGGCCATTAACACTGCAACATACCTTGTGAATAGGTTGCCTTGCAAAGCTTTGGATGGAGGAACCCCTTATGAAGCATGGTGGGGTAAGAAGCCTAGTCTTGATCATTGTAAAGTATTTGGATGTATTGCATATGCTTATGTTCCTTCACAATTAAGACATAAGCTAGAACCAAAAGCAGAGAAGTATGTGTTTATTGGATATGATGATAGACAAATGGGTTACAGGTTGTGGAGTCCATCCACAAAGCAATTTCTTGTTACTAAAGATGTAACATTTGATGAGCAAAACATGTGGTATACAGGATCACCAAATGAGTATGCAGGTGTTGAAGAAATTCAAAGGAAAGGAAAGGCAAAGGTAAAGGTATGTGAAGAAATTGTTGATGAAGTTGACTCTAGATGTAGAGTGCAGGATCATGTAGAAGAAGGGCCAAGATTTGATCCAGAATCAAATGAGGCTGAAACATCAAGAAGTGCAGAAATCAGAAGATCTACAAGGGAAAGGAAAGAGCCTATAAGGTATAGCTATGATACATCTTTCCTAACAACAAGAGATTATGCTTACATTGTGAAAACAGAAGAAGATCCAACCACTTATGAAGAAGCCAAAGATAAACAGAATTGGGAGAAGGCAATGCAAGAAGAGTATGATGCTCTACTTGAAAATGAAACTTGGGAATTAGTACCAAGACCAAAGAATCAGAAAGTCATTGGATGCAAGTGGGTATACAAAACAAAGAGGTTTGCAGATGGTAAGGTGTCTAGATATAAGGCTAGACTTGTGGTTAAAGGTTATGCCCAAACTTATGGGGTAGATTATGATGAAACCTTTAGTCCTGTTGCTAAGATGTCTACAATTAGGACATTGATTGCTATTGCTGCTTGCAAGGGATGGAAATTATCACAATTGGATGTGAAGAATGCATTTCTAAATGGTTACATTGCAGATGAAGTATATATGGAGCAACCAGAAGGCTTCATGGAATCAATTGGATCAGATTATGTGTGTAAGCTCAAGAGAGCTTTATATGGGTTGAAGCAAGCCCCAAGAGCTTGGAATTACAGATTGGTCAAGTTCTTGAATGAATGTGGGTTTCAAGCATCAAAGGCAGATAGTAGCTTGCTAGTGAAGGCAAGTGAAAATGGATATATTTACATGTGCATTTATGTTGATGATATTATTGTTACAGGAACAGATGCTCAAGGAATCAATGAACTCAAGAAGCAAATAGAGAAGGAGTTTAAGATAAGTGACTTGGGAAACTTATCTTATTTTCTAGGAATGCAGATTGTGTATACTCAACATGGAGTATATGTTTCACAAGAGAGATACTTGAAGAATCTTTTGATCAAGTTTAACATGGAAGATTGCAAGACCTCAACCACTCCATTGGAGGTAAATCATAAATTAAGCAGGTATGGAGGTGAAGAGTTCAATGACATGAAGAAATATCAGAGTTTGGTAGGTAGTCTAATATATGCTACCTTGACAAGGCCAGACCTATCATATGCAGTAGGTGTGTTGTCACAATTTATGCATTGTCCAAAGAAGACTCATTGGATTGCAGCCCAAAGGGTACTCAGATATATCAAAGGAACCCTAAGTGAAGGTTTGTACTATGGTTTCACTTCTGATACAAGAATCAAAGTGTTTAGTGATGCAGATTGGGCAGGTGACTCAGATGATAGAAGGTCTACTCATGGATATCTATGTTATGTTGGAGACAAGTTAGTGTCTTGGTGTTCAAAGAAGCAACACACAGTTGCTTTATCATCCACAGAGGCTGAGTATAAGGGAATGGTAGAAGCTGCAAAAGAAGTTATATGGTTGAAGACCTTGATGAAAAGTTTTGAGACTGATCATAGTACTCCAATAATTTTTGGAGACAATATGAGTTCTTTGTATTTGGCAGCTAACCCTGTTTTTCATGCCAGGACTAAGCATATAGAGATACAGTATCATTTCTTGAGGGAAAAGGTACTAGATAAAGAGATTGAAGTGATGTACACTCCAACAAAAGAACAAGTGGCAGATATGTTGACAAAAAGCTTGGATGGACCTAAGCTACAGAGATTCAAGGAGATGGCAGGAGTGAAGAAGAATGGAATAATCACAATTAGTGATTGAGGGGGAGCTGTTGGAGCAAATCAATCACAAATTGGTGATTATACAGATCTTGGAGAATGCTTATGGTCAGAATGAAGCAAAGGAAGACATTTGCAAAACTAAGAAGAAGTCAGAATGTTGTCTTGTACACATATGTACATTAGCATAGTCATAGATGACTTAGATCTTTTGTTCAGTAAGAATTATGTACAAATTATCTATAAATACCTTGAGAAAAGTCGGGGAATGTATGAGAGCATTTGTGACAATAGTTACAAGTCAAGAATTAGGGAGATAGAAGCTATGAGAAAGTGGAAAGTGAATTTGTATTTGCTCTCATCACTCAGTTGTAATTTTCTGAGTTAATGAAGAAAAATTGCGCCCGATCTTTTCGTGTCTGCTCCTTCTGTGTTTGATCATTAACGAAATCCTTTTGAGGATATCTAAGTTGTTAGTTAATGAGCCTGTGACCTGAATTTCAGAGTCCAATTGTAAACAGGCTAGGAGAATTGTGAATAGGAACATTCATATGTGTTGAATGTCTACAGTTCTCTGAAACAGGCGCAAATTTCGTGTTTAATCTTTTGGTCAGTGCTCACTCCATAGTTTAAAGTTTTGTGCAAGCAAGCACTTAATCTTTAAGTTGGAAGGTGATCTACTCGTGGCTAAAAGCATTTGGCAAAACGGGTTAGATACTGTGAGAATCAAAGTTAAGAAGTTAGGGGTGTTTGAATCGACTTCTCAGAAGTACAGTTTCTGACATAGGTAACTTGAGAAGTTGATTTCTCAAGCTACACTTAATCTTTTGGAGTAATTCAACTTGGAATAGTTGCGCAATCTCTAGGAGATGATTCGTACAAAGTTTCATCAAAAACTTTACATGTTTGATAAGTCAATGTAAAGAAATAGTGCAGCAGACTTTTCTGTGTATCACCTTCTTCACAGATTTGTTCAATTTTTGATAATTAAAAGTTAATCCTCTAAATGTGTAAAAGGTTTTGACTTATTCTTGGTATAGAGGTGCTCTAATCACAAGAATAAGTTGTTCTTTTGGAGATTAACATTCTCCATCAATAGATAGATAGATAGATAGATAGATAGATAGATAGATAGATAGATAGATAGATAGAT